>DWNA01002977.1:0-10737 GCA_018249835.1 Heliconius besckei
GCTGTACCTGAAGAACTGCGCTTTGTAAACGTAGGTGACCATATGCCGGCAGAGTTGGAGACTTACCGACGCTGTAAATTGTGCAGCACAAAGGTCAAAGATAAGCGTAGCAAAATAAAATGCAGTAAGTGTAATGTCCCTCTCTGCATTACGCCTTGTTTTGCACAATTTCACAGAAAATAATGTCACAAGATAGCGTGCATGTGGGTCTGTTGATGGGCAGTGGGAATATTTTTACCACCTATTTTTCCAAAACTTCCGAAATAATTAGTGTTTTCCTTTTAAGTTTATTTTTGTTATATAAATAAAAACATGCCAAAAATATTAGCGCAAGTTATATTATTCCTCTGAATCCTTCTGCCTTATAAAGGGTTAAGAATTAATATTGTTTAGATCTCTAAAACGATCAGACATATTAAATAGTTTTAAATTAAATTAGCGTATTATTTTTAAAAAGAAAACATTAACAACTGAAAATAGAGGCAGTAGTCACTGGCCTGAACAAATTTTAGCTCAAGAAGGTATGTTTAAAAGTTTGCTTTTTTGAAATGCAAAGTATGCTTGCTCTAAACAAACTTGTATGGCATAAATATTTTCGAGGTGATGCATGGCACAAAAAAAGTTAGAAAACACTGCCCTAGTGTATTTATATAATTGATGTACACATTTAAGATATTGTCATTTTCATGGACATGCAAACTGAGGATAGTTCTTGTCTGTAGCAAAATGTTAACTCTCCTAGTATAACACATTAATCACCCTTATGGGACAACAAACACTTGTAGCATCTGGGTTTGACGTGCAGCAGCAAAGGAACACCAATTTAGACATTAGTGGGATATATTTGTAGGGTTAAACCGGTAGTGATAAATGGTATGAAAAAACACTTTTAGACAACATTTGGCCACAGAATATAATGAATTAAACAAAGAAATGAATGAATGTAACCACAACCAACTGAGCCAGGCATGTAAAGTCACACCTCCTCACTGACTTTTTGTTTAATCTCCTTATTTGCATCACTTGTATAGAACCTGAGGGAAATTTCAATGAGCCTACAAATTTATCTAGAGAAAAATCTACTGGGACATCTCTTGTGGCACCTATTCTAGTAATATTGAAAGTAATAACTCCAACATACTTGACTACACAGCTAAGAATGAGATTGGACAAAAATGAATTTGTTGTAGTACCTGTTGAGAATTCTATACTTATTTTTTTGTGACCAAGATTTTTACTCCATAGCTAGTGATATTAGTTATTTTATTAAAGTGCAGGAATTGACCAAAACTAATGGCTTTAATGGAAATCCCAGCTGCATGGTCTGGAGCTTTCCTCGATCCATAAACTATTAAAGAGTCTATGTACAAATCAAGGTAGGATTTTGGAGATAACTTGGTCAATATATTTTTTTTATTATATCAACATATGGGAAGCTGGATCGTAACCGCGCCTTTTTCGCGATGACACCTGCGAATCGCATAAGCCTACGATCATGGGTATCAAGCAGATGCATTCATTGAAATTAAGTAACCTAACTTACCTTATAACTAATCTAATGACCAAAACACCACAAACTCATACAACCTAACCTAACATCTTCATAATACAGGTATTTTTTTAATACCACAAATTCCAATAAAAATAAAAAACCTCACTAACATGTGTGTTAACTAAAAGAAACGTCGTCGTCGTTGTTGCTGTTCTTTGTTTAATTTTGCTTAAGTTGGGTACTACAGAAAACAAAACGTCAGGTGAGTCATTTGAAATTGCAATGTCAAATAGTGGACGTGTGGAGTGGACACCATGGAGTGGAGTATATCGATAGGTTATCGATATTCTATCAATAATTGTCCGATAGAATCTATCGAACAATGCAATACTATCGATAGTATCGTACCGCCCAGTCAGAAAAGTATACTTAGCAGTAATAGCTTAGCATGCGATCGATAGTATCGATACTATCGTTTCCTACAAATTCAATAGTATCGATACTTTTCTGACTGGGCGATACGATACTATCGATAGTATTGCTTAGTCCGATAGTATTGTACCCTTTTGAATATTGATAGTTTCGATACTATCTATTCAATCGATACTATCGATCGCATGGGCTTTTTTTGATTAAAACTATCGATTGCGAAATATCGATAGTTTGGCAACACTACACCCAATGTTGCCAACCTCAGGAAATCAAAAATGATGTATTAATAATTAGTACTTTTAGATGAAAAGATCTGAACAAAATATTATTATTTTTTTTTAACTTTATTAACTCTTCCAATTTCTTGGCCTTCGACGTTTATGTAGTATTTTTTTTTGAGTTACGTACATAAAAAAACCTAACCCCTATAAGATCATTGTTGTTAGTCTGCTTGTGTCTGTCAAGACTGTTTATCTCAAGGTCATGTTGATATTGATATGTTAAGCTGTAATAAATATTAAATAACCAGATTTACGGTCTCTCGTAGCTCAGAATATAAAAAATCAATGCAGTTTAAAAAATACGAGCGATTATTGTATTTGCTGCATTTTGTATGAAAATCACCGCTAGCATATCCTTTAAGGTACTTCCCGTGGACTTAATTTCATGAAATTTAACTAAAAGTGAGAACTTACAATGGAACGATGGAAAAAATATTCAAAAAATATAATCCAAAATATTCTTTATTCAAATAGGCAATTATTATAAGCACTTTTGAATCGTCGAATGAACATATGAACAAAAAGCTACCACCGGTTCGGAAGGCAGTTCTGCTGAGAAGAGCCGGCATTAAAAATGGAATTCATATTTTTACTTCATTTCTTAAGAAATTAGTGCATACTTTTACATATTGGTCAACTTTCAAAAGAAAAGTTACCGTTGACCTAGTCATCTTTTTTTACGCCTTTTATTGAAAGGTACGAATAGTACGAACTAACTTAGAGTATCGAAAACAGAGATCCAGACCAGGGACCGGGACCAAGGCATAAACAATCAATCTACTGTTAAGTTCCAATTGGACATTTGTGCGCTCGTTAATATAAGTATGCACCTGACATGGAAGCAAGAAGTGGATGTAGAAGTTTTTACATATATTTGTATTCTTTCCTTTTACGTAGGCTTCACGTATTTTTATGTTAAAAAAAAACAATTGTCAGTATAAAATTAGTTAAAAAAACATGAAAGAAATAATAATACATGTTAAACATATGAAATAAAATTTAATTTGTACTTTAAGTACATAAAAATATTAGTTATTAGTATAAGTTTAATTTGTTTTATGAACTTACTTTGCATATTGAAATAAATTGATATATAATTATAAATTTAAAATGAAATAAAAATAAAATAAAAAATAATTTCAAAAAACCAAAACCCCCAACTGCTTAAAAGTAAAAAGAAAAAACAAGCTCAATAGTTTATTAGGATTAACAATCTACCACAACAGTGAGTCATTTAAATGGGTAGCAAAATAAAGTAATAAATAAAATTTCTTACTTGTTTTATTTATTTATAAGAATCTAATAAATGTCAATAAAACATAAATTATTTAAGTATTCGAACATCGGACGGAGATTAGTATATATTTTTAAACGTAAATTCATTGATTTTGAGATTTGAAGCAATCATTGTACATGTGTTTGTAAGGCCGTATACTATAAAAATATACCTTTGTGAAGCTAATGCATTTTTTTTTTATTTTTTCAAAACTTTTAAAATATTTGTTTGTCATTTCTTTCAATTTAATCATTATAATATTGTTTTCGTAATTGCTTGTTTTAGAATTTAAATATAGAATTTTTGAAAAGCTTTTGGAAGTCTTCTAAAAGTTAATCGATATTTTTTTAAAATTTCCTAAAGCATTTTATTTTCTGATGAAATAAGTTTAGATCTAAAGCCATACAACACACAATTATTATGGCAAATAAAGTAATATGGGACTCAATCTCAAAATCAAATTAGATTAAAAACACCTTTGCTTTGCATACGGTTACAAATAACAATTTTTTTTTCACACTTAAGACTACATTAAGGTCTAACAAACCAAAAGTGGACCAGAATTTGGACGGATATAAAATATTTTAATGTTAATATAAAACCAAACTTTTAATATTACGATTACAGAATGAAAGTAATTGAACTACATAAAAAGTTTTATACAAATCGCCGTAGAATCTTAGCTCTGTAAATTTTTCGTATTTGTAATCAGTTTTTAGTAAAAATTAAAGTTTATAAACTGTTGTTCACACATTTTTGTAAAAAAATTAAATTAATAATTATAGCAAAATTTGAATTCACAACTCTAGGAAACCGTCCAAAATTAAACAACTTTGAGTTAAATTACTTTCAATCTTGATTGAGATGGCCCTTTTCAAATAATTATCGAGATTTAGTATCTAAAGAAAAATACTATACATTATAGTTTTTCATACAGATACAATATACCATGAAGTAATATATAAATGGACAAATCATACAAAAATACTTTTTTACTAAAATAATACATTTAGGAGAAAGAGGCAAAAAGACGAGGCACACATTTAAAGGAAAAGGCACAACGTACCTTTATATTAAAATTTTTGTAGATCTTGAAGGCCAAGTAATAAATAGCAGCTATGTTTACCGATTTTATATATGTAGGTACTTTGAGTGTCTTTCTGTATATTTCATATTAATATTTAGTCAAAAAATTGTCAAGTTGAAATATTTAGAATTATACTTAGTTCATATGGAGTTACAAATAAAAAATATATTTTTAATACATAATAAAATTTCTCTAATACATCATACATTCATACAAATAATGCGTGATTCATAATAATTATTCCACTATACAAATAACCTATTTGTGATGGTCTTGGGATGAGCCTGGTGGGTTCTTCTAACATATCTATATATATCTATTTATATATACATTGGCTAATATTAAAATTATATATATCATAAATATATTGCATTCAGACAAAGTTAATTTGGGTAAATGAAAATAACATATAGTTAAGTAATTACAGGCAGTCTTTGTTTTTGTCGTTTCGTCTTACTTGGTATTCAAAATAATTAAAAAATATTTAATCAATTAAAAATATTGTCAGATAAGACTCAAAATATTCAATGAACAAAAAATATTCAATGTTATTATACTGAAACGAATAATTTCAACTTTTTTACCGAGTTTAGGAGTTATAGCAATAACATTTTCGTCGCCTATGACTATCTATCCTATCCAGATTACGAAAACAGAAGGATAGATAGATAGATCGATAGATGGATAGATAAATAGATTGAGAGACTAACCTGACCAAAATAAATTCGTAAAGAACATTTCTTTGCAAAAAAATAAGTAAATGCCCCATCTTTGTGTCTGTATTATTGTAATAGTATGTAACTTACTTTATAAATTTATTAAGAGATTGGTAATTTTTTTACCGTATTTATTTCATTCATAAGAACCTAACTTCAGTCGGTCCCTAGGAATGTTTTATTTAGTTTTAGGTAATTTTTCACTTTTCAGTTACATAACGTGACATAAAACTGAAGACTACTTGTAATTTATTTAATAAAGTATTATAATGACAAAATATTTTGTGGTCATCATTAGAATATAAAAGTAAAAATATTTTTATTCTGTACGCAAAAAAACACTTTGTGCTTATATAAGTAATAATTATCTACAATTGTATACTAATTATAAACATTTAGAACTATGTTCAAACAAAATATACAATAAAAACATTGATTGTAAATTTAACTTAAACATATATTTGATCTGTGCCCCATTTTTTAAATTACAGTTTTATATATAAGACCAATTTATTACATAAATATGTAATATAAGTATAATTTTTGCCAAAACTATTCCTGAATCAAATTCATAGGTTATACATAATTTACAATTTGAATTATATTGTTTTTTATCTGTGTCAATAATAACTAAATTATTTATTATCTTTGTCAGAACAAATATGTATGGGAAACTCATATAATTATTTTATGCAATAATAGTTTAGTAAAGTAGAAAACTTGTATGGTTGATTTATAATATTAAAAAACTATACTTTCTAAATTATGTTCATACAAAATAAATTCTATCTATAAAATGGAATAGTAAATATAAATAAAGAAAAAAAGCTAAGACTAATTCTGTGCTAATTTATATAAGTAAATATATCTTTTATACTAACTTATATTGAACTTAAACATAACTATAGTACTACTAATGACTATGTTTTTATAAAACTAAAACTTTAACACTATTTATACACTTTTATATGAATCGAGATTATTAGACTAAGATATGAGATTCTGTAGAAACAAACTTTAGTTCGATCGTGGGTTTGATTGACATTTGGAGGGATGAATCATTTTTATTTCCTCGTTCGGTAACAAGACAAAGCGCGGCCTTGAGTTCTGCCCCTCAATAAGCAATGTCTCGAAAATTGAGCGGTGCGTGCGGGAACAGTGTATTGGCACTACGTTCCCTTTGCCTATCCTTCTATATCTGCTATATATATGGGATACAACATGGCATAAAATATTTCAGTTAAGTTTGATGATAACATGGTATGTTTCATAATGTCAAACAATAAAGAGACCATTTACATGATTTAAACTATATGGACCGTTATTTTGAAAGTGGTGTAAGTTCATTTTTGAGAAAAATGGGCTGTCACGTAATTCATGCTTAATTTAATGTAATTTTTTTATATATAACTAGTCCGTGCTTAATTTCTCAAAAAAAAACCCATGTTTTGAACAACTTAAAATCGGTAAATGAAATTGCATAATCATCGACATACTAACCTTTCATTTTCTCGAAACAAAAGAAAATGGACTTACACCACTCTCAAAATAAACGGTCCATATATCATTATTATATTATATACCAATCATATTTTTATAGTTTTGTGCCTCCATACCATTTATTAAATTTTACAATAAAATTAAATGTTACTTGCATAATCAAATAGAATAACGTGATACTTAATAACAATTAGAAATCTTTAAGCAAGCCACTCAATGGTTTTAATGAAATAAATGTATAAAAATCATACATTATTAACGATTTTTCTTAATATTATTAATAACCTGTCAGTGTATACATATAACATCAGTCAGAACTTTTACGAATCTTTCTAATAAGTATAAAAAAAATAATTAAAAAATTCTCAGTAACAAAAATCTATAACTTAGAAAAAAATCCTGTCAAAACAAAATTCAATAAGTAAATACCTTATACTTCAGTACTGTGTGTCTGTATGCGTACCTTCTTTTGACTACCATTTCTGTTTAACGGTGGCGAATGTCCAGAATAACCTGGATTCTGTATTCCCAAGGCACCAGGTTCCTTTGGCTTGGGTTTTTTTAAGGAGGATCTTAAAGGAGATCTTGTTATTGTACTGGCATCTGATAAACCAGTTAAAGTTGTGGCCGTTGTGTTCATTGAAGCAACGCTGCCGTGACCGTTTGTGCTGTACGGTTTCCCTGACGCATCTGTCATTGATATGCCTGGAAATAAACATATATATTTTTTATACACTAGATTATATAATATAATTATGATAAATAATAATTTATAAAAAATAATATAATGTTTCTAACGGAGGATAAATAAAAATATTTTAACAAAAATTATATGGACCCTTAAGTCTGAAATAAAGAGATTATTAATATTATTATGTTTTTTGGTAACTCTGAGCGAAGGTATATTGGGTTACATCGAAACTATCAACGTGATGTGCTATATCTTCTAACCTTCCACCATAAATGGACTATTCAAAAAAAAATTCAAGTCGAACCAGCACTTTCTAGGGTTATCGGGTATAAGTAGATTTACCTAACACTGTCACACGTTATTTAAAAAAAACTTTCTTTTTTTAAATAAATTAACATATTGTTTTATACGACATATCCTGCGGTATATACATTAATAAGTTGTAAAAAATAAGTCAATGATTTTTTTATTATTACAACTGAAAATCATAGATACAACTTGTAAACCATTTAGACACATCTATACTAATAAAATAAAGCTGACGAGATCGTTAGGTTTAGCAGGCTTTTATTTGAAACGACCAGAATATAAAAATATTTTGTATACGATAGCCATATTTATTCATTCCTTTTAAATATTGATATTTATTTGGAAGAAATCGGGCATTGTTTTGACTGATTGACAACGGGTGACAAATGGAAATAATATTGCAAAATACTTACGCAACAAATTTGTATACACAATAATAAAGAATGTATATATGTATAATCGATACAAAAACATTTTTTATCACTTACCTCTACTATCTTTAAATCCTGGATTATTTATAGTCGTGCCACCTTCTGTTTCACTCAAAGGATTCGTGGGATCACCGCCAGATCTTCGTGAGAACAACGTATCGTACAACGACATTATGAATAAAGCTGAGTTTATCACTATAGCTACTATCTGCAAACAGACAGACAACAAGTAAAATATACTGTAAGTTCACTTATATTCAGCAAATATGTTGAACTTGAACCAACTCTAATCTAACTTTTCGCCGAATTTTCGAGGCATTGTTTGTTGTGTGCCGAAACGCCGCGCTTTTCTTTTGTTACCAGAATGAAGAAATGGAAATATTAATAAATAATAACTCATTCCAACGAGTGGGAATCGTACTCACGACCATCACGTTTAGTGTCACACGCTTGTGCCACTCCGCCACGACAGCCTCTATTTAAATTATTAATAGTTCAAAAATTGTAAAAAACAAACAGCTCGTTTACCTGTACATAAAAAGCTTCTCCTCTAACAAGATAGAAGCCCCTGTCATCGCCCTGCACAGCGAACAGGCCGGCTGCCGCTATTGAAAGTAAGGCTGGAAAGTTAACGAGAGAAATAAAAGTTAATATCTATATGAATAATGTGCATATAGTAACCGATGTATAACATATTTTTATTAAATTGTTCTGATAAGACGAAACCCTATATCTTTAGTCACTAAATGAAGAACGTAGTGTAATACTGAATTATTATGTGCCCTACAACGCGCGGCTTTGAGTTCCGCCACTTAACACGCATTGCCCCGTACGGGAACGGAGTATCCTAACACTAGGTTCCCGGTTTCCCTCGGCCTTTCTTGCTATAGTGTGAAACTAAAAAATAACACTATACTCTCTCTGCCTACACAGTAGAATATGTAAAATCACAAAAAGCATATTACCAGCCCTTTTTAGTTTATATATTTAAATATACCTATCAATTACACTGAATGAGAAATTATACTTGTTATTTAAAAAAAATGTACAAAATAAATTGTCGTAGAAAATGTTTCTAACTGTTAAACATTTTCCAATAATTGCCGGATGTCTAGCTAATGAGAGAATATTACGCGCACGCCAGAAATTGTAGACTTTTTCAATACTATAGAAAATATATAGATAATATAGTTTTCACAATATGTATTATATCGTACAATAACAATATTAAGACTAGCTTAAACACCCCGAAACATATATAACACGTTTTAAATCTGTGAATAAATTAAAGATATGATTGTAGCCAATTAATGATTTTAATATTAAGGATTTATTAGATAACGGAAAACAGAGTGATTAGTTGAATATATTGATATTCCTAATATTTGTGTAGTAACAAACATGCATTAAATATAAAAATAAAGTTTAAATACAAAAGACAATCGCGTGATAGCGTGTTAGCTCTTCAATTGCAGTTAAGTATGAATGTACCTGTGGCCTACATTATGAGTCACTCCTTATAATTTACAATCTAGTACCAACTTAAGTAGCTTTACATAATCGTTATTTTATTACATTAATATAACTTAATTTAATTAAATTCACGCTTTATCCCGCTAAGCAGAGTAGCAAGAGAAGACATTGACGTGTTTCAGATTTGCCTGACGTTCCGATTTTGGTGGGACGTATCGATTTTTAGACAAAATTAAATAGGACTTTGGGATTGAGACCGAGAGAGACATAGCCCCGCTTTTCACAGATCATTCCACATACTACAAGAAAACTTTTCTAATTACTCGAATAACCACTTTGAAAAATGCCTTTATTGGTAAACCAAAGCGATATATACAAATATATATATAAACTTACTTGCAAGTAGCGCTAGGGCTAGTTTCGTCATAACCAGATTGGTATATTTGAAGCCAACACGCTCCTTCGAAGAGATCATGGCCAGTTGCAATACAGACAGTATGCAGAACACACCCAGAACGGACACACCGACCGACGCGACGACACCCGCTATGTACACTGCCACTGGAATTAAATATAAATCATTAAAATTATTTTGAAGCACCTTTTGAGTGATTAAGAACTTCGTAGTTGAGTAAGCATAATAAAAAGTGTCATGCAACGATTGCAACCTTCATATTCGTTTCAATGTTACCATCGACTATGTTTTTTCTATATTTATTTTTATAATTGTTGATTTAATTTGCGGAAAAAAATGTTATGAAAAAACTTGGAAAATATAGGAACAAAAACTTTCCTATACTTATAATAATATTTACTTTTCATATTTTAATGTAGTAAAGAATTTAATGTGTGTTAATTATAAACAGGCTCTCTTTGTATCCTGCATGGTGCGAGAGGTTGCATGAAAGTTTTCATATACACGTAATGCAATTTCAATAATCTATCTATCTGTCTATTTATATATCTATCTATAATCTATCTCTCTATTTCCACTGAGCATCAAAAAAACCTCGTCAGCGATCTCACATTAATTAATTACCTTTTACATT
>DWNA01002978.1:0-10737 GCA_018249835.1 Heliconius besckei
CGATCTTATTGGAAAGTGTCTCACTAGCACATGAAGTCTCGAGGTAATTTTGAATTCAGGTATTATGGTTACGTTAAAATAATTAACGTGATAGGCAAAGCGCGGCCACTGCTAACTCTCTCTCTCTTAGACACTCCTTTTTCCACTTTCCGCCGGAAGGGTTAACAGCAGGTTCCAAAATTTCTTCAGCCTACCCGGCTATTTGTGGGATAGAACGTGAAACTAAAAAAATGGATATACTCACAATATGTCACAACGCAACGACACCGCCTATCGCAATGGCCCGTGAGAACGTACGTATAGCTTTATTGTATGTTCAGTAAGAAAAACATTACATAGGTACTGTAACAAATTAACTACCGACTCACTATGGCAAGTCATTTTCCTATTACTACCTACTGAGTTATATCGATTTCGTTGATTACTTGCTGAGATCTTAACTTGTACCGAATTTAATTATTATTCGCGAATTGATTGATTGATTGATTGTCACAAAAAACCGACAAAATTATTTATACTTTTCAGTTTTTTAGTACCTACCTAATAAAAAAATAAGATATTATGCTAAAACAAAACTAATAATTACGCCCATTTAAAAAAAAACACAAGAAAATATCTAGTGTTGAAGAAACAAAAAAAATTACATTTAATAACAAATTTAAAATTAAAAAATGAAATTTAATAACTAAAATGAAGTAGAAAGTATGGAAGATCGATATCATGTAATCCAATCCAAACCAACAGCGGCATAAGAGAAATTCTATTGTAAATTTGTCCGTTGACCGCGACGAGCGCTCACTTGTTGCAAAACTGGCGGACTAGAAAATGTGCAATTCTGCACACACTGGATTGACAAATTAACGAAAGTAGATCATAATTTTAACTGTTTCTTATAACCTGCTATAATGAGTAACAGGTTTATTTTCAGGTATTGTAGGAAAGGAGAACTTGGGAACCTTTGTTAAGACACTACTCTTTCATAAAGCCAATTTTGTTCCCCACTTTCCGTTTCATTATGGAATGCGTGTTGAGTGGCAGAATACTGCGCTTCGTCTCGTTAGTCCAGAGCGTGGAAATATAAATATGATATATTTCATTTCCTCGGTCGTTCCATAATCGGCCATATCTTTTTTTTTAAGTACATGTGGAAATACGATTTTTTCAAGAAATCATTGGGCTCTATGTCGATGGGCTATTTGAGTACCTATATAGTTTGAATTTCAACTCGATATCTCCAAGCATTCCTGAGATAAGGCTCTTGACCGACAGACAGACAGACGGACACACAACAAAGTGACCTTATAAGGTTTCCCTTTCTCTTAAAAGGTATGGAGCCTTTTGTAAAATTGACTATATCATACAACTTAAATAATCATATTTATCAAAATCATGCGAATAAAATTAAAAGATCTAAGCACCAAGGAAACTTTAATCAAACATAACAACTCGCTTCCACCCGACAGACTACAGAGCACTGTCCGTATATTTAAAATAGCCAGCATTTCCTATTACGTACGATGTAATTGGACTGTGACCTGAGTCTAGACGGTGAGGCTTGAGTATCGAAGAATGGGTACCTACAAAAAATATCTATACGATAGATTGTATATCTATATATATATATGTTGAATGAACGTCTGTCTGTTCGAGAAAAATGAATATTAATATAGATTTTTATTAATTTGAGACTGATAGCGATGAAATAGGGAAGTGAAGTCTATATAATTAAACAAAATTATTATATAGAATAGTTAATATATTGGCAACTTCCTGTAGATTTTCCTATTTCCTAATTTTAAAAAAATATTGGTAGATATTATGTTTTTACTAGTGTCGTCTAGAGATAAATAGATTTAGTACTAACTAAAGAGTGGTGAATGACGACGCCACATATCGACTATCCAGACTGAGCCTACATTCTAAGGTTTAAAATGTTTTCTGTTAGTTATCGAGACTTAAAAACAAAAATTTTAAAGTCATTGCGGGTGGAAAGTAAAGTTATCGCCACTTTGAAATAAACAGATAACTCCAAATAATACAACTTCGTCTAAGTACCAGAGCGGGGAAATAAAAATATTTCACTCCCAGGAGTTGGAATGGAACCTACAACCGTCGCGTTTTAGAGACGATGCCTCTATCTATCACAAATATAATTTCAAGTCTACCCGCATCGCATTACCCACGTTAAATTCTATTAGTTTGTCAAACGAAGCGGAAACTTCTTATATGGATGCTGAATAACAGAGACAATCACGAGATAGCTAATCTTTATTCAACAAGGTCAATCCTACCGTATATATACCGAGACTGCAATTAATTGCATAGAAATCCGTCCGCTTTGATGTCGAGCCCGAAGAGAAAGATAAATCGAGTGTTTTACGCTCCATACGTCGTCAAGGCATGCCAGTGCAGTAATGGTGAAACAAGAAACGAACGAGGACGTCGAGGCCCAGTGGGACTGAGTTTGACTGGAAACGCGATGTTACCGAGTCCGGTTCCCGCTCGGAAAATGATTATCATTTTACCGTTCTGTTAGACAGAGCTCGGTAGTCCTTTTTACAGGCAATGTCTCAAAAATTGGGTAAAGTGTGGTATGTAATGTTTACACTAGTTTCCCGCTGCCTACCCTGCTATAATATGCAGGAGAGTGTGTAGCTGTGAATTAACGACACTTATACGTGGAGAATATAGAGAAATATCAGTTTGTTCATCAGCGTTCTTACGAAGATTAGCAAACGAACTTGGAAATCTCAAAGAACATTATCAAATTATTCACATACTGGCAACCTTTATTTAAAATCGGTTAAAAGCTTTATAGCGCGATATTTCTACATAAATATGTAGAGAAGAGACCTAATAGTAATACTATCTGAAGTGAGTCATCTAAGTAGCGTCATTAAGAATCAAATAAGCCACTATAAATATTACAAAACCGGTATTATACGTATTCGCGTCTATATGAAGGAATTCTTTATAATTTGTACTATGCTGTTTTGTTTGTAATTAACTATACTGCGCGTAGCAAGGTAATTGCATTTATGTATCGAATTAAAGCAGCTTGGTAACATGTTTAAGGCATATATTTATATACCGCTCTCAACTCTGAGATCGATCTTCAGCACACAAAACAGCATCTCAAGATCGCTCTCGAGATCGATTGAAATTGAGAAAAATATAAATTTTTTTTAAACTTTGTGTTGTATGTCACATACCTATAGTTAAGTTATTTGTTTAAGGTTTGCCTAGTGGCTATAACATTGTAAAAGTTATTCATATTACGCGAAATTCTTACAATAATTCTTAACCTGTTGAAAGCAGATACTACACGCGTTTGCTGTGTGTGGCTTCACAATTCTAATTAGACATTGATTTTAAAATTACTTAATACAAAGAAAATATGGAGCTTTAACATTTACATAAAAAAGAACAACATAATAAAAACATAAAAAATAAAAAGATAATCGATCATACAAAAACTAAGATTTTGTAGAATTATTGTTGACACTTCGTGATAAATCTACGAAGAGATTGATTAAAATAGCAAATATATCTATCTACATGTACTTCTAAAATATGGCTTTACCGTTTACGAGTCACTAACTCGTAAACGGTCTGTTTTGGAAATATCATTTTCTCATATGTAATATCTACTAACTCTTCCGATACTCTGTGACTGATAGAGAATGCACACATGAAACTTCTGGACTTAGAAAATTGAAATTTGATATGAATGTTACGAAGTGTAGCTTTTAAAAACTCTCCTTTGTGTCTGTCATTACAGAAACAGGAAAAACAGGATTTTCTTATCTTAGGGGATCTTAAAAGTAAGCGCAACAACTAGTAAAGTTAAATAATCATTTTTCAAAAGAGTATGACCAATTGCAACAATTTACACTTAATTGATAAATCGTGTACTATGGCAACAATAAATTCATTGTTTTTACATTAGCAATGAAAGAAAGTCATCATATTCTTAATGACTCAACGGAAATCCTGTGAGTCAAGATATTTGCGATCTCTCCAGTCACGTTTCATACTTATGGCTAGTGTAATGTAATTTTTATGTATTGAGATTTGAGACGCTTCGGTAGAGCAAATTGAGGTCGTTCTAGCGCAGCGTCTGACTATAACCGCGACGGTTGTGGGTTCGATTTCACTTGGAGGAAATGAATTTATTTCATCCAAATCAATTATATTACCTTCCTCCCACTAGTAACAAGACTAAGCGCGGCGGGAGTTCTACCTGAATGGTAATGGAACCGGAATGGATGGAATGGAACAAGCAATTTATCGAAAATTAGACGAAAAACGATGAACATTTTACTTTTATTAATTATTCGTTACAATGGTACAATCATTATTAATTTTCTAATAGGTGAAGGCCCAGGCGTGTTTTAAGACCTCCACTGCATAAACTTAATTATGTCCAGTAATATTAGCAGAACCAAGACAAATCCAACGACCTATCTACCATATATTAATATCGTTTCACTGGATCACTGGTTCAACAGTTTCAAAGGAACAAAGAAACGGACGCGATAAAAAAATAACCCTCCTTATGCGTTTCTCCGCAGTCAGGTAATTAAGCTATTAACCACGCTATAAGGAGTTCGAAAAGTTAGAAACCTCTTTAAATACTCACACCGAGGCCAATACAAGCACTTAAATCAACCACTTACTCAAAAACGTCAGTACTGTCAGTCCCCCAGACTTTTAATGATTTACGGACGAATAAATTTGCAAATACTAATACGCAATATAAGGCTTTATTTGGAAACTGTAAACAGATACGTAAGGATTACGCATTGAGCTATCGTATTACGACCGCGATGAGGAAACGAAGAGTTCCGCTAATATGGTGCAACAAGGGTATGTTGTATCCGATAGCCATTGATGTTACTTTTATAGTTTCTTTCGGAAAAGGGGAAGTAAATAAGCAGCGACGACATGATAACCTCTACATAAATTAACATTACCAATTAGTAGCCTGTTGTGATACAAGTACTAGTAGTACTATAAACGGGGCAGGTTGTGGGGGTAGATTTCCAATCGAGAAAATAATAAAAGGAAATACCATATATATCATATAGGCCAAGAAGTTGAATTTATTACTTTATATTGTATTGTTACTAAAATTAAATGAAATCAGCTTCACACTGTATCCCGCAGACAGCAACTTAGACAGAGGGAACCTAGTGTTAGCTCACTCCATTCCCCACTTTACTAAACATTACATATTAATAAAATTTATCATGATAATGGTAATAAATATATTATTACTATTATTACTATTTATTACTTTCATCAGTCTGACAAAAATTACATATTTATTTAGGCCATTAAGTCTATAGACACTGCCATCCTTAAAGCCCGCTTATGACCAGCCTTGACCTTATTTTATTATCTCTAGAACTATATATAGCATTTACATTTAGTAATGATTATTAATCACATACATAATTATTGAGTAAATAAGAAATACAAGTCAATATTACTACTGAATTGTATTTCTTATTAAATACAATACCAATATTGATTAAGCACAAAATATAGACTTTTATTGTGACAGTGATGGGTTGGATTCCTGCTTAGGTGAATAATTTTTTTTTCATTTCTTTGATAAGCTGAAAAATGAACAAGATAAAATACAACATTGAACTCGCAACCCAACTGATATGCAATGAAAAAATCTAATATTATCTTATTGTAACCAAATAAACCTTTAAAATAATTAGAAATATACATAAATATAATTGATATTATGTGAAATAATAATTATATTGTAACTTGTCTCATATTATAAATTACTGCTAAGTTACTTATATATCTAAATTCGCTCTTATGTTTGTTTTACACAGTACAAAGAATTTAAATATTTATTTAAATATTTATGCCGCATTAATTTATTAAGCATAGAATAAATATGAATTTTTATTTCTTTTTATTATTTCACACTTAGATATAAGAGAGTAAGCAGAAGGAACCTAACATGAAAACACTTGATTCTCAACTTTTCAACTAAGTTAGAAACATTGATGTTAAGTTGCAGATCTCAATGCAACATTTTAGCTTTTCCTTTCTTTTTTTACAAATATGCTAATATAAATATAATACATTCCCTATGGGAATGAACTCACAATTATCACAATCCAATCAGATAAGCCAAGCCACTCTGGTCTTATGTATTATTTGGTCAAAATAATAAAAAATGACTTAAATATATTTATTTGAATTTAAATATATTTGGTTTATAGGGTAGAGCTGATTGACAAAAGATAAGATATGAATTTGACATGAATTTGCTTTTAATTGTCAATTGTAGATTAACTGTTATCAAAAATGGAAGATATTTTGCTTTAGTATAATTAATTTAAAAAAATGTTTGCATTAAATAATTTAAATTAAAAATCTAAGGACAAAAGATTAAACATAAATAAATTTATTATTCATGTTTCCTAAGTAGAATAAAAAAAAAAGTCAATAGAAGCACTAAACGACGAAAAATTGTTATTCAGAATAAGTACAGAAACACAATAATTATAAGACTGTTTTTTTAACGTCAGACAACGACCAAATCAGTAACAGACAGCATATCTAACGGATTTTCTAATGGAATGCCGAGGAAATCCGCAATTTTGCGGTTTGTGCGCAAATATGTAAAATCCGCCCATACCAACGCTCTATAACTAAGCACATTGACCTCACAATCTTGAAAAATAACGGCTCGCTCGACTACACCCGGTCGGCAAATTTAGTTACATTATCTTAGCAAGACAAACTATTTGTTACGAAAACATAAAAAAGATGTACTGCAATAGAATTATTAACATCTGTGCTTAAGTTTTTTTGTATATCGGTTAATAATAAAATAAGATTACTCACCTCCAATAGGTTTCCTTCTTTTTGATAGAATGAAGTTGAATGAATGCAGAAAAGAGACGATAACATATTAGATTTGACATTTCGAGTATTGCCAGAACGTTGTCTTGTTTATTACTAACGAATAACAATTTATTTAACAATAAACATACTATATGATTATTCTTACTAGCTTTTATAACACATTACTTTACAATGAAATTGCAGTTACTTAATTTACTCAATAAAAGTAAGTAAACATTACATTACACTAACAATTAGATTATTTATAAAACGACCTCACGAAGCTAAAATAAAAAAAAAACTTGGCAACACTTAACTTTAGAACTGCATAAATCTAGTTAAGAGCTGTTTTAAAACGTTTTTTGACGTTCATTTAATATTTAAAACATTTCATTGTTTTTGAAGTTGATTTAATTAAAAGTGTTCAGAATTTATTTTCAATTAGATTTTTATTTAAAGTCATTGTTATTACCATTTTAGAACGAAAAGTTTAGTTTTTCTTAGTGATTGAAAAATATTAATATCAACAAATTTGTGTATTATCGTATACTGTATCCATTTATAATAAAGGTTCATAAATATTCCTTTGGCAATTCTAACAACATGTGCTACATAATTTACAATAAGTCGATGATTCTGACAGCACTACTTATAGACATTTCTTGACCGTTGCAGACAGTACCTCACTAGTGTTACTATTATTGGTAACCATCTATTTAAGTTTTGTTTAGCTAGTTAAATTCGAAAGCGATTTAATTATTAAAATGGAAGTTGCTACAGAACAAATACCAAAAGAAAACCCAGACAACCCCTCACCGGCAAATAATATTGGTGTGAGTACAAATATATAATTTACCTTGTTTTATAAATAGAAGTAAAACAATATCAAATGACGATGGTTTCCGAATTTCTTACTGCATATTTTACATTTTCATTACTTAAAAAGGATCTATTTTTATTAATATGTTAATAATAGTTTTTCATGCTCGTAGATAAAAATATGTATTACTTTCTAATTCACTAATAAGTAAGTTAACCTGCTAAATGTTGGCTTTATGCCAAATTGGAAATGTTTACGATATTTTTGTTCCGTAGCACGTTTTATTCTTTTATGGTTAACTTAATGTGAAGTCATTATTGATTTTATGTGATGAAGTAATGTTTAAAATTTGCAATGTATGCTGTTGCTATGGTTGTATACATATTACAGTCTATTACACACATACTAAGAAATAGTTACAAAGAATGTTTTCAATTTCTTATGAAAAAAAAACCACATTGCAAGATAAATTGGTAAATAGAACATAGTGTTAACACATTCAACTCCTAAAATATGCATGTTACGAAAAAGAAAATAATTTAAATATAAACATCCCTTATGAATGTAGACTGAACCCACTTTCAACATGCTTCCAGTTAGGTATCACACTTTCTTTTGAGATAATGTATATTATGCTGAGAAGACTATGTGATAAGTCACTCTATTATCTGTAATTCTGTCTGTTGTACATTAATTTTATCTTGTATATTAAATTAATTTATTTATAATAATTAAATTTTAGGAGAAAGCACCCACACCTCAACCACAAGAACAGCTAAAGAAATCAAAAAAGGATGATAGATCCAAAAAGGATGACAAAAATGTTGAACAATTCATGAAATCTTTGAACTCTGTACCAACACTTGACGAAAAACTATCTTTAGTATGTAAAAAATATGTACAGACAGCAGATGATAATAAAAAAATGCAATTTTATATAAAACAATCTGATAAGAGGTATGCTTTACTAGTGAAGGAAAAGGAACAGCTTCAACATGAATTTAATAAGACAGTTTTAGTTAAGTCTAAGCTGGAGAATCTGTGTAGGGAATTACAGAAACAAAATAAGGCTATCAAGGTATGCGTTTTTTTTAAAGAAATATTTAAAAAATCTTATTTGTTTTGTCTTATTGTTTAGAAATACATATTTTTTATGTAGTAGCAAACTCCGATTTGATTAGAGCGCTTGGACCGTTGCCAAGAGACATGGGCTTAAATCAAAAATTTTATGTTTTTTAAAAAATATTTTTCTTTCTTAAGTCTGGAATAATATTTTAAAAATGTTAAAAATAAAAAAAATTTAATTTTTGCAGGAAGAATCTCTACTCAAAATACGTGAAGAAGAGGAAAGGCGTAAGGAAACACAAGCCAAGTTCCAAAACACACTGACAGAAATAACCTCTTTATTGCAACAGAATAATGAAAAGAATGCTAAATTAAGAGATGACAATATCAGTATGACAGAAAAGTTTAAAAGTGTAGTTCAACAATATCAACTCAGGGAGCAACAGGTAAGAATAAAATATATCTATAATAGGTTGACATCCCATTGTCTTAATCTGGTATCTGTTTTTTAATGAAAGTTATTTAGATAGTATTAGTATTTAGATAGTAGTATAGATTACACCAGGGTTTTATGTCACTCCTACATCATTGGAAAGAAAATCACATAAGGAATTGGTAAAAGAATGGTTCCCACTTCTTAGTCCGCAAAAACCCCAGGATTGCCAGGCTTAAACAGGTCACTTACTGTTGATAATTGGCATTCATATATTTTTAAGTAAATTATATATCAAATTAAAGTTTATTCTTTTCTCAACACTATAACACTTTGTTGCCTGTAAAGATGAAATTATTCTTGTTTTTAAGTGATATAATGAAGATATGATATTGAGTCTCTGCTGAACTTATTTTCTAAGTACTATTACTCATTAAAATTCATTGTAGCCCTGTGCAACAACTGGCCTCATGTATTGTATGCAATGATTTTATCTTATATTTTCCTTTATGTAAAGTTTTAAATAGTATGAATTTCCTTCTAATATCAATTTTATTAAAATTTATATATTAATGAGCTAAATTGTAACATAAATAATTTGTGAAATTTCAGGTAGACAAGATGGCGAAACAAATGGCCTTAGAGTCACAACTCTCCGACGCTAAGCTCCAAAAAGCGTCACTTGAACATCAAGCAGAGAAAGAAAAGATTTTAGCTGAAATGGAACAGTTAAAAGTAACTTTAGCCCAATATAGGACCAAAATAATGGAACTTCAAGGTACAGAAACTGCTCTTAAGGGACAATTAGCGGTATACACAGACAAATATGATGAATTCCAAAATGCCTTAGTAAAAAGTAGCCAAGTGTTTGGTGGTTTTAAGGAGCAGATGGAGAAGGTGAGAATTTTTATGTATACATCTAATGTAGGCATAAATAATGTAATGTGTTGTATTTCTGTGTATTGTTCCATAGATTTGAAGGTTTTGGTTGGTGACAACTTTACCTACAATATACATACCAATTTGGGTAATAAAATTACACATATTGTTGTCACTTTCACACCCACAAATATGATCTCATATTCACATATGTGATCTCACATCTGCAGATGTGATGACATCCACAAATATGATCTGATGCCCACACTTGTAATCTCATATCCACACAAGTGATAGCCACACATATAACCACACATCTTATTTCACGTGTACGTATGTGATCTTACATCCTAACACGAAATGATACATCCACATTGTGGTGTTACATCCACATCTGTTATTACGTCCACATGTAATCTTACACACATGTGTGACGTATAATATGTGACGCTGCTCGGGGTACAAGTGATGTACGCATATTGTACACTATGAACCGGTTTAGGCCGCACAAGGAAAGTGTATATATACAGGGTGGAAGAGGCAGCGCTCCTTTTACTGAATGGGACTGATGGGGTAAAATATTTCAAACCCAGAATTTAAAAAATTAATCAAGGTACCTCAACAGCTTAAACTTTTTTTTTTCATTTCACGATTTTTA
>DWNA01002979.1:0-10736 GCA_018249835.1 Heliconius besckei
TGGTTGGATGTCGTGATGCAGGACATGAGAGCCAATGGTCTAACCACCGAGGACGCAAAAGATCGTGCAAAGTGGAGTAGGTTAAGTAGGAAGGCAGACCCTGGTAATAGCCGGGATTAATGCCAGGGAGAAGAAGAAGAAGAAGAAGTTGCCAGCTCTAAGTACCTCCTGACGTTAGATATCAAATAAATATACAGAAAATTCCAACAACCCATATTATATTTCAAGGAACTTAGAAATTATTTTTTCAGTGTCATACTTATCGTTGTAGTAAAACGATGTAGTAATACAATGAAGTAATGTAAACTAAGCTATCAGTTCTTTCACCATTTGCTTTCTATATAGACATATTGCGTGGTGGGTGACGAAATTCCACGCTTTGTCTAAACAGGCCTAGTTACACTTTAAAAAAAGATTTTTTTTGCTTCAAGTTGTAACCCGCACATACCAGGGTAAGCAGAGGGAACCTAGTGTTAATCGCACATGTGGTACATTGTCGTAATTTAACGCTACGTTTTTTTAACAAAGAAATGCATTTTCTTAAATTTCACGCTGTATCTTCCATATAGTAGGATGAGAAAAGATAACCTAGTGCGTGAGACACTCTTTTTTCCACTATCATCCGAATTCTTAACAATGCATATAGAGTGAGGGACCTCAATGCCATACTTTGGTTTACCAGATCGTAGAAGCACAAAATGATTTAAACATATCCATTCCCCCCGAATGCGAATCGAACCCACGCCCATATGTTTACTGTTAGGCGCTGTTACCAGTGGTTATCTGTATTCTGTAATACAAGCTCTACGGTAGCGCGGGAGGGGTGGACGCCCTCGCTTTATTCCCTACCCAACTATCAAACGTAGCACACGCGTCGACTGTTACTTTTATTTATACAGTTTTACATCGTAAACATGGTGCTAGCTGACTTTTTGACGGAAACAAGGAGAAAGTGGCTACAGGTATGTAGAAGTTAAATAAATTTTCAGTTTTTAATGGATAATTTATGTTATTTTTACTTAAAAGTGCAGTGTTATTGGTTTCAAATGTGTAATAGTTACGTATATAAGAATGTGTAGTTTCTTTTAAATAACTTTTAATTTATGGGTAGGTATTTTTTTAAATCTTATTAGAAATTAATATCGAGGTTATATTTTGTGACTAAGTTTTTAGCGGTACAATTGTTTAATTCATTCTATAAAAAATGTATAATAAATAAATTTCAAGATTCTTACAAGAATCTAATTAAATAATATTTAGCTGTTCCAAATATACTATCGTCATAGCTCTGTGATAGTGAGACACGACGCGCGGCGATTGCAAGTTCGATCCCAACTTAGGAGAATCATATTTTAATACTAGGTTCGCCTGTACTAAGTTACATGTTAAAAAAGCTAGTTGTAGCTGCTGTAAAGGCTTCAGAATGTGCTTCATTAGAAATCCTCATAAAACATATTATTCCATGTGCAGTGACTGTGTGTTCATAATCATGTGGTAGTTGTAGATTCAATTCTCGGATATTTTTATAAAGAAAAAAAAAAGTATCCTTCATTGCGTTAAAATGAAACTAAACCTACGTTAATTATATTATTAGACCGCGGTTTTGTTGTTCATTTGCATAATTTTGAGGGAACATAATGATAATATTGTACATATATAATTTTAAAATTGAGCCTTTTACAAGATAAGGAATGCCAAACTGACATATTATAATCGTATTTTTGAATGTTTGTACTGGTGTTATCGCAACACCAACACCAGAGACAGACCGACAGTGTTAACTAAATATTGGTATAAATCTAACGTCGACGTCGTTAACTAATCATCGCGAAACTATTTAATAGATATTACAGAAACTATGTGAAAGTAATATTTTTTAAAATATTTTTTCGTAGTTATTTAATACTAGTTTATGTCATTAAATAAATATTTATATGGATTAGAAATAATATATTTTTAATTTTCGTGTAGTTTCACGAGGTTGCCCGCATCTAGTTAGATAGAGATTTCTTAATCAATATTGTGAAATTATCATAGGTTTAAATTTGCGTCTCTACGATTTAATTAAAATGCCCATTTAAAAGAAATATTATAAATAAAAAACTAGATAAAAGAATATTGTAATTTCATCGTTTTGGTAACGATGCGGCCATGGCAACACGCAATGCCACGAGAATTCGTCAGAAAGTGGGGAACAGAAGTGTTTTAATAGGCAAAGCAGTGTCTTAACACTAGGTTTCCAGGTTTCCTCTGCTTACCCTGCCATAGCCGGGATACAGCGTGAGATAAAAAATAACAGAACCACTTAGATTGTAGGTTGAAGAGGAAATATATTTTGAATATAACTGTAGTACTTTAATAGTGTTTTATTGTACTTTGAATTCTTATCTTATCATAATGATTATGTTAAATACTAACATTTGAGTCGTACTTGGTGTAGTACACATTAAGTCTTAATAACATATCTTAAGAGATGCAGATTTTGTGAAACCATACATTGCAGACTAAAGAGAAACTTTAGTGGCCAATTCAATAAACCAATTATTATATAGCAATATTGTCGAAAACGAATTACATTGATATAGACTTGATTGAATAAAATAAACAAAAAAATTTAATGAATGTACTAAATGTTAACGGAAACTTGCCAAAATACAATAGTGAAAACTGCATTTAAATCGCTTCAGCTGTTTGACACGGACGAACAACAAGATAAACAGACACAGTTGCACACGTAACTTGTATTGTCGTTAGCAAACACTGCTTCAATAATGTTATTTAATAAGTATCATTAGTAATAATTTCTAAATAATTATTATATAAGTCTATTAGCCTATATATAACATTCTTCTGTTATTGATTTTAATGACTGACAGTCAACGTACAGACGTAACTGCTGGCTATGTGTGTTGTTGTAGGCTATGGGGTGTGGGGGATAGGACTGAGATAGGACAGGATAGGCGACTGAAGTGACAGACAGATAAAACAAACGAGAATTTCCATTTTATGTTTTAAAGTTACGAGAAGTTTGAGTTGCGGACGACGACTAGATTACTGTATTTTTCTTTCTTTTAATATTTTTAGTTTGTATATATAAATATAGCTCAGAAAAATATTTTTCTACGTTGTATCCCGCAAAGAAGGAACCTAGTGTAAATAAGTTCCTTACTAACCGTGCCATTTTCGAGACATTGCCTGTTGAGCGGTTATACGAAAATAATTTAAACGTAATCAATCCCCCGAGCGGGAATCGAACCCCCAACCGTCGCTTTTACAGTCGCACGCTTGTGACGCCATGACGGCATCAAGTTTAATGTATTATTAGAATGCCAACGTCTATGTAACGTTAAGATAGAGTAGCTCATAGAGTTACACACGACAGGGGTACGATATAGCGTCAGTATGTATAGTTGGTCGGATGTAAGTGACCGTATCATCAACCCTCATTTTTTTCATAGTTTCATGGTGTAATCTGCACATAACAAGGAATCTGAGAACTTAGTGTTAAGACTGTTTCTGGAGGCATTACGTGTTGAATGGCGAAACGCAAGCCCACCCTCGCACATCCTAAATATTTAATTTCCATTGTTTTTCCAATAAATATAATAATAAATAAATGTTTTACTTTGATTAACTAAACTCTACATATATAAGCTTTGACGTAGGAACATAGTGACGCAGCGGTAGACGTGTCTGGTTATCTGATAGACTAGATATAAGACGACGGGGGCAGTCGATACTATTCCTAAATTGGATTAAGTAAAAATGTATTTTTATCACTTTTTCGTTACATATTCTTTTTTTCTTATCAGTAGTTATAGTGCTGACATAACTTTAATTGTTTTGATGTAAATCATTGTATCTGTATCCTCATATAGTTTATATACATTTTGTAGTGTTTACGATATGAGTGTGATACAGACATACAGGCACTGCATGTCATTGATAGTGTTATAATACGTTAATTAATATATAAATTATATTATCATTAAGAAACTGCTATTACTTATACTTTACATCATTACTAATATATATCAAATATATAATTTGTAAAATTCCTGCGTTATTTAGTGACTGACAGACAACGCACAAGAAACTCGTGGTAGTAATATTATTCTTACATGCGTGTACAATATATTTATAATTCCAAATAAAGAATTTATTATTTATTATTATATTTAAAATAATAATTTCGACGTAGCTTCATGAAAACGTATTTTTTAGTGGTCAGAGTGCTTGGACGGTTTCCAAAAGGAGCGTGTTCAAATACGTTATACGTTTTACAAATTTTTATACGTTTTCTAAATAAGTAATAAGTATACTTTGTTTCGAAAATACACACAGTCCCTTCTTATCTTGTTAGATGCAAATAAAGTGAAACTGAAAAAAAAATACCAGGCAAACGTATTTCAATCTACGACCATCGTTGAGGCAGACGTATCTCAAGTGCGTCGCGGTGGAGTAATTAATTTTATATAATTATTTACACGCTATTCATATTTTTTCAATAATATGTTGAAAAGCTTCCTCATGCGTCTATGAATATCAGTATCTATTTTTAATGTTTCATCCAAATAGAATATATATCCATTATGAAACTTCCACTAGAAGATGGTGGAGGTTGTAGTGCAACATATAGGCTACCCTTATGTGCGTACGACCGGGCCTTACACAAGAATTAAAACTATGTTCACCGTGCAACTCTACCCACATAATTATAGCCACGCTTTTCAAAATTCAACTGACACTTTAAAGTATATCCTATAACCTATTGAAAATCAATTTAGCTCACAAGTACATCATTTCTCAAACGTTTATATATTATACATCCATACATAGGTACATCATAAATAAGATGTTTCTGTCAGAATGTTCCATACATTTACATGATAAGAGTCACCCCGAGCGCCGCCGACAAACAATCGACGACGAAACTATTGTTGGAAATCATTATCACAACAAAGAAATGATTACGGATCACTTTAAATATAAGTATTACAAGTTGCTTGCTGCGTTAGGTACACACTTATTAGTGTTTATTTTTTTTGTGGATTCTCGAAAATTATGTGGTGGTCCCCACTGCCTTCCCTGGTGGAGTATGGCTCCCTTGGTATCCAAAAGTTACTTAAATTGTAAACATGATAACTAATTTATTTGTTTACTATATTATATTATAGTATCTGCTATGTATTCGTAATTAATGTCCAAGAAATGTTTATGAGACACTTAAAATGCATAGCTTATAGGCAGCTTCTTCACACAACCTACAGAACTGGTAGGCCGTGGTGGCGCAGCGGCACAGCCTCTCACTTCAGCTTTGGGTAATAATTATATTTATTTCCTTGCTCCTGTAGATGAAGCGTGGTGCTGAGTTCCACCATTCAACACATAATGTCTGTTTACAGGGGTACAGCGTGAAGCTGGTTTTATCTTCATAATGACATAGCTCCATTGGTTTATAGACTGTAAATGAATACATCGAATAAATCACAGTAACGAGAGCGGGTTGCGCGCTTAACTCTGATCGGACACTCGCTCTGGAAACTGATAATAATTTCTATCAATTTTGAAGTAGGTAGGTAACTTCCACGAACTGTTATTTATGAAGTAAACACTAATTTAATTTCTGTTATGTTTACTTGAGTTTTAAGTTATTAGTAATTGTAGATTTGGTAGAGAGAGCTCAGGGATAAATCACTCCGCTTTTCGTAATATATACGTACGTAAAGTATATTGTTAGTAGTTGATTATTTTGTTTTTTTTTTAACTGCACGCACGTATCCCGCATACAACAAGACAGGCACAGGGATCCTAGTACTTGCAGAGTAACGGAACTCAATGTCGCACTTTGTCCCGTTACCCAACCTAGAAAATAATTGATCTCCCGAGTGGGGTTTGAACCCACAACCGTTGCGTTGGCAGTCAGATGCCGTGACACAACCGCCTCGATACAGACAAAAGAAAAATATTGTAATTGTCAAAGGATGAATGTCTTACAAGGATGAATGTCTTATGTTATCTTTATGAAAATCAATTATAAAACCTCAATTTCATTTGCTAATGTTAAAAGAATAGCCGAACCCAAACCTTAGAGTCGCACCCTTGTGCGCCCTGCGCCTATCTATACACATAGACTTTCAGGAATTTTGATGACAATAATATCTGAAACGATCCTACGTCTTGATGGGATTCCAAAGTCACTCCTCACTTTGAATTAATTATTACAGCTATTTCAATAATTGGAAAATTACAGAGACAGGCTATCGAACGATACTTGTTTAATAGATAAGGGATACATGCTTGATTAAAATATTTATTTTAGTTGCCATTGTGACACGGTGGGCTGTGACTTCGATCCCCAGTAGGACTTTACTGGAAGTCGTTGACGCAATACCCTTAGATTCGATTCCCTATTACTTAGTAAGAATCGCACCCATTTCGTTTGAATTATTCGTAGTCTAGTACCTTTTAACTATTTTACGTCGGTAAGTTAGTTTTAGTGACGTCATTATAAAAATGGTTCATAAGATTGCGTGTTGTAGTTCTATTAGTACGTAGTAACTTAATATTTTATGGTAAAATTATTGTATACACGAAAAAAAATACGTTCATGCAACGATTCTTTGCAAACAACCAAAAGAAATTGCGTTAATAGCTTCCAGAAAATGTTTTTTAATAAATAGAAATTTCTTTAATAAAATTAAGTCAAACATATAAAACTCATACGTAATACTTATCATGAAAAATTAATTAAACACTAAATATTTTAAGAACTTTTGGTATTAAAATATTTTTTAAATACCTATACTCTTTTTTTTGGATTGGCGAATTTACCTCCTAAAAATACCTTAAAATTTATTAGAATTCGAAACCTGAATCATCGATACGCTGTATTTTTTGTTCTCAGTTTTAGAATTGACAATATAATAATTTTTTACTGATATCTTATGGTGAAAATAAAGATCAAGGTAAACTATATTAAAGTAAACTATACTATAGTAGAGAATGAAATAATTTTGCCAATAAATATCTACTAAATGCAAATATAAAAAAAGAGTCTGTCTGTCTGAGCGCAGTGTTTCACTAAAAAAGTGATGATTGTTCATGTAATTCCCACTCGGGATAATGATAATATTGAAATTATTTTTAATTCTCTGTTTTGGTAGACAAAGCGTCTAATTGCGCCACAGAACTTGCATTGTCTTAAAAAATTGGTGAAAAGCGGGCAACGGAGAGTATCTTGATAGGACTCTAGGACTTTCTTGTATTGCAGGAAAAGACATGAAGCTTATCCTATCCTATATCTTATAAAACAAAGTCGCTTTCCGTGTCTGTCTGAACTTTCTAACTCTTCTTCTTCTAAACTACCCAACCACCATTAGGTCGAGTGTTTCTCAGGGAAGGTTTATATATAGTTTATTATTTGTACATTCTTATGTAATATATGATAAATGTGTATAAAGTCCTACCCGTTGAGACACTTTCGCGCATGCGCTGCTTTAATGGTAACTACATGTAGTAGTTAAAATAACGTACTAGAGTATTGTTCCTCTTAATAAGATCTACAGAAAAGTCCGCGACGGCATGTTCGTATATTTTAAGAATAACGCACGTTATTCTTAAAAGATACGAATGATCATATTTCTGTCTAAAAATTGTAATTTCAATATATTTTTTATTGTGAGGGATATTTTTCAATAATGGTATTAATCCTTATCCTTTAAAATACTTTAGTAATTTTCTATGTTAAACGAAGATAAAATTTGCTTTTTACACTATTTCGAAATTGCGAATAGTTTTAGAGAAAAACGCATTTAATTGCTGACACATCACGCCGTTGACACCTCAGCTGTATCGTCTCGTCTCACCTTACTCTCATCCCCTTCCATGTTTCTGCTCTAAAGCAGGTTTTCGCCTGAGACCACGGGCAGAGAACCAAGGCCCTGATGTCGTTCAGAGCTACTACGGCCGAGAGAATGTTTTAATTCTGCCCCTGGCAAAGTAAATTTAGAAGTGATTGCACGTATTTTGGAGGCGGGCGAAGCCGCGAGGGGGCCGCTAGTAAAAAATAAAATGTAGTCTGTAGATGCTTTTATACATTTTGGTTTTTTTTTAATTCCGCAAGGTCAGAAAGACCGTGCAAGTTTCCGCGTCAGTGGAGGTGAGTGTGGTCACGGTTACCGACCACCCCTAGCGTGTCCTTTAATATATTATTTATTATATTTTTAAGTATATGTAATATATGTATATGTAATATATATATATGTTAAGTAATTTACTAAATATACACCTGTAATGTTACAAATGTCGATATTCTCTGGAAGCAAATGAATCGATTATTATCAAATTCTGTATCTTGTTTGAAAATAGAAAGTTAAGGTTTTTTTTCTTTTTTTAGCTTCACGCTGTATCCTGCACATAGCAGGATAGGCAAAGGGAACCTGAAAACCTAGTTATATGACACTTCTTAATTTAGGCTTTATCAAACAAAAACATACAAAACGGTACTTGTATATTAAATAACATAAAAGAATTTGGATTAAGTTCCATTTCCACATATTCGTTTCACCTTCTCAGTCTCGAGGGACACTCGTGTCCTTAATTAGGACAAGGTAACTATGTAGGGCAGTTTGTAGTAAGGTCCATTGAAGTGTTAGGTGGAATAGGTAATAGAGGCTACATAAGACCCTGTATATAAGTTATAGTGATTTGAGACATTGCGTGTTGCGGAACTTAGCGCTGTGCTGTGTGTGCCCGAGCAAGTAAAAAAAATCGCCCCTAGTGAGAATCGAACCCACAACCCTCCCTTGTTCCTCCGGCCTTGATGTTGCAAAATTTGTTTTTATAAAATAATGATTTTAATTCTTATGGGAATAACTATTCAAAAGTCACTTCGGTCGTTAAATGCAAACTATATATAATTTATAATTACTATATTTTAATAATTTCGTTTTTAATTATATAAGTATATAAATATTTTTAATATTTTTAAGTATATAATTATAATAAGTTAAAGTATACATACCGAGGTTGCTGCCGGTATGGCTGTTAAACAGTGAATGTAACAAATAGCATAAGACAAAATTAGAATAGATGACACTGTCTCAATCATATATTGGTAAAAAAAAAAAAAAACTACAATAAATACAATAAACAAGTGTTGTAAAAGCATTGAAAAGTAAAGAAAACTGGTTAAAATAGATTATAACGCCTGACAGAAAGCTGGTATAAGATTATTAAATTGTTATTAGGAAATATACGTGTGTTAATTAAATTTTCAAATATTAAAAATGGAAAATCTTCAAATATTTTTGGATCAAATGAGAATTGAAATGGCGAAACAAACAAACGATATATTGTCGCAAATAGATGAAAAGTTGATGCCCTTAACTAAAGAAATCGCGGATTTGAAACAAGAAAACCAAATTCTAAAGAATAAGATATCAAACCTAGAAAATGACAAATTAAATAATAACCTTATTATCTATGAGCTAAAAGAAGATGAGAAATTGCCGTCAGACCTGCTATTATCAATAATAAAAAAGATTAAAACTTCTTTGAATATAGAAATCGAAGAGAGAGACATTAATAACGTTTACAGAATTGGTAAGAAAAATAACGAAAGCAAGAAAACAAGACCAATATTATTGAAACTAGTAAATAACTGGAAAAAAATAGAAATATTAAAAAATAAGAAGAAATTTAAAGACATTTATGTTTCGGAAGAATATACAAAAGAGGTGATGGTAAAACGAAGAGAGTTATTACCGAAACTCAAGTAGTAAAGGCAATTTTGCGATTTTGAAACAGGATAGGCTCGTTATCAAAGAAGGCAATTCCTTTTTGGAAAAGCGGAAAAGAGCTGAGTCTACTTCTCCAGAAATCTCAATCCAACCTCGTAAACAATACGCTACGTCAAAAACCAACAGAATAAACGCATTCGATGTTATGAGGGTTAGGAGTAATTCACTATCGTCGGGAGCTTCTACATCAGAAAGAAATAAATAGCATACAGCCATCAGCCGCCGAAACAATGTTAATAAGCCACAACTACCACACACCTTAAGTGACACAACTCATATATTTCCCAAGCCGAGTGGTCTTCGTGGGAAATTAGACCACCACCCTTCATCCATAAATCAGCCAACTAATTTAAATCAGAAACCAAGAGATACGTTTAAAATTTGCACATATAATGTAAGATCTTTATCGACAACAGAGAGATATTTAGAACTTTCTTATGCACTAGAGGATATAAAATGTGATATTATCGGTCTTAGCGAAATAAGGAGACTAGGATGCAAAATAGAAGAAGATGAGAGTTACATTTTTTGTTATATAGGACAAACCAAAGGTTTACATGGAGTAGGCTTTCTTATTAAAAAATATTTGAAAAATAGAATAGTAAACTTTATTGGAATATCGGAAAGAGTGGCATTACTACAATTGAAAATTAATAAAGTGAACATTTCAATTATTCAAGCATATGCTCCCGTCGAACGATCCAGTGAAACTGAAATACAAAGATTTTATAAAGATCTAAGAACAGCTCATGAATTATCCGATGATAAAGTACTAGTCCTCGGAGATTTTAATGCAAAGATCGGTCAACCTAGAAAGGAAGAAAATCTTATAATGGGAAATTATGGATATGGTTCACGAAATGAAAGGGGAGAACAATTAATAAGTTATGCCTACGAAAATAAACTGTCAATTATAAATACCTTCTTCAAAAA
>DWNA01002980.1:0-10735 GCA_018249835.1 Heliconius besckei
CAGAGGGAGCTTAGTGTTAAGACACTCCGCTCTCCTCTTTGCTTTAAACTCCGGAGACATTGAGTGGTGGAACTGCTCATTGATTCGACACCAGAGCGAAGAAATTGAAAATATTAAACTTTAAAATTTAAATCAAATGAAAAAAATGTTTCACACTTGTTTTATATTCTTAGATCTGCGATAGCCAGAACATTTCTGTGACACTAAGTTCATATCAAATTAAGACATCTTAATTTTCTCACTCGTTACAGTACAGGATGTAAGTGATAGCGGATGTAGTTGTACTTTTAAGTACCCATAGGCATAGTGCAAGACGATTTTATTTGCTCTTTAATGTAACTTTAGTTAAGATAATAATATTATTATTATCTTTTATTTGTAGCTGTAAGTCGTTTTAAGGTTATTCTGACAGATTAATTTTATATAATCTTTACAAAATATTCATTCATTTTTACCCTGCTATACAGAGCAGGGTACGCTGAGGGAATTTCGGAACCTCCGAACGGAGTGAACAGGTAGACACTCTGTTCCCTTTAAGACAATTCGCTTGTGCGCTTTCCGTCAAATACTATGGGCATTGCGTGTTGAGTGGCGGAACCCAACGCCGCGCTTTCACGCGTTACCAGAGCGGACCCACAATTTTACAGTCACACGCTTGGCACAAGCACCACGACTGGCCTCAAATAAATGATTTACTTTATAACAATAAATATATATTTTTTTAAACAATAAAATTTTACATCTTTGCTAAGTAAACAATATTAAAATAAAGAATGAAAAATAAAGAATGAAAAAATTATCACCTTTCTACCTCCTCATTACAATTCAAGAGGTTTTTTGGGCGAAGTGACATGTCTAGTGCCTACTTGAAGTGTTTTAACAGCGGGATGTCTGCTCTGGGCGGAAATCGGGAACGAGATCGACGTATCGTGGGAACTGAGAACTCCTTACATTGTATAGAATTATTATAGACTGTTTCTATTCATGTTATATTTTATAGAATATTTAAATAGAAATTTTAATAACATGTTACGTTACGTATATGAAAATGTGACAGAAATTTTAAAATAATTTATTTTATTTTCAATGTGTAGATATTTGTTTTCTGTATTTTAAATAATAACAATCATGTATATTCTTTTATACGATATTTCTTTAAATGTTGTGCAATATATCAATGTAGATTGAATGTTTATATTAAAATTTGATTACTTCCATTTATTTAACCGAATAAAATATTGGTACGACGTAAGGCTAGGCATATTCTATTTAAGAAATTAATTAAATTATAATAATTCTAGTTATCACTATGAAAACTATATCGATAATATGTTAAGCATTAGAATATTGCTGCTTATATAATTGTTAAATCATTTTAAATTTTTAAAGAATTTTAGGATATTTTTCCTTCATTTAAAATTTTTGTTTAAGCTGAGCTGAATTATATCTGTACATATATTTTAAGACAGTACACGGCACAAAAGAGAAATGGCACGTGCGCGTTATATGGACTACACCCATTCGCCAAATTCATTTATAGTAAAGCATGACGATATAATAAATATCTAAAACAATGATTTTCACGCAAAATTCATTCATACAAACAAGCAATTAAATTTAATTGAAGATCACATAAGTCTTGTTTAACATCATATTATATGAAAGATTTAGTCGCGAGATTAATTTAATGTTTTTCGTTTTTTCTGCCACATTCATAAGTCTGGCATTGGCATACGTATTGTAAAACACAATTACTATTGACAATGGCACTGGCTCCTCGCCTTACTCTGCTCGAAATTATTTAATATTTAAACTCCTAGCTAAGTGATAAATATAAATTCTATACTGTAGTAGTCTTACCCCTCGCTACCGATTTTTTTTTAAATACATGAAACTTTTTTATGTGTTCAATGGAAACTCGAGAAAATTAAATATTGAATATTTCCCTTTTCGTCTTTCAATCAACACGCAATACCTTCAGTAGTAGGCGGTAAGTGGGAATCGAAGTGTTTTAATGGGAACAGTGTCTTAACACTAGGTTTCAAGATCGCCTCTGCCTACCCTAAAAAGCTAAAAAAACTTTCTAGTTTCTTTCGTTTTCGTGATAAATTGTAATGTTTCGTATTTTGGTAATTATTTTGCATCATTCTACTTTTCATCTCAACAAATAAATCAAGTGTCGATCAATTAATATTTATTGAAAAAAAATACTTTTAAGTAAAATTTGATTTTTTTGTAATTTAAGTGTACAATATGACATTTAGGTATATATTTTATTGTATTAGGTGTGCTGATAATCACTATAGCTGTTACATTTTTCTCACAAATATGCTTCGTATATCAAAAATGGTTAATTACTTCATTGTTGGTGCGAAGGTGAAAAATTTAAATAGCTATTATTACATTGATTACGTAATTAGATTTTTGAGCTAAGTCATTTATTCACACAGTTATGTATATGTTATAATAATATTAAGATAGATACTTATTGTTTTTCAATATGAACTGACCTATTTACTTAAGAATGTTATGGAAGGTTCAAAAATTCACTATCCTCTATTCTTAATATATTTTATATTGAATATATATATTTTTCTTTTGCGCTCAACCATTTAGTAGCGCTCAACATATTCAGAGAGAAACAATATTCTTCCCTCGTGTTTTGATCATTTAGGTGGTAGTGGTACATAATCAAGGAAAATCTTAATATGTGAATATTCATTAATTAATATGTGAATTCAGATTTCGATTCATATACTCCTATACTTTCCAGTATGATTCATCCCAAACCTCCACAGCAGCAGACCAGCCAATATTACGAGTATATTTGGTACCGTACTCTACCGTACAAATACATATTTTTTTAATAAAAGACTGTTCTCATTTAAACGTGAATTAACTCTGACAGACTTCAAATGACTTTTAATTTTGTTAAAAACGACTTAAAGTCTACTAAATCTCGTGTAATATACATAATATTTTTACCTGTCATTGCAGTATTACAGCAAAATATCATGAAGTATATAAAAAAATAAATTTGGTGCGACCGAAGCCGTGCGAAGGACGGAATGTGTCGGCAGGTGTGTTCCAAACTATCGTTCAACTTATATGGAAGTTCCACTATAAAATTATATATCTAGAAATTATTTAAATTTAGCGTATATGTATATGACGTACTTAATATTTATTTTTATTTATAAATGTTCTTGTACCAGATACTAATATTTTTATAGTATTATTACAGTATTAAATTAAAAAAAATAAAACAAGAAAAATATTTCATTGTAGTTATGTAAGAACTCTATAATCAACTTCAATATATATCTAAGATTTTTTAATTAGAATATATAATTAAAAATAAATAATTAAATAATAATAAGTTTCGAAGTTATTAAAATGTAAGTATATAATTATTTTTTTATATTCTCTTATAAATCAGTGCAACATTATACAGAGCCGTATCCTTTTAGTGTCAATGGAGGCAGATTTCGGGAACCACATGTCATTTCCTTTGGAGCCATATGCGGGGTAGGGGCTATCGGGACGATTTCAATAAGCACGAACACTAAACGAAGGGGTAACTTGCAAAAAATACGCCCGCACCGCCTTTGTCCAAATTCGATTCGCCTTATGCACTGAGTTTTTAATTACAGCCATATGTTTACTTAGAAAGTTGTATTGTTTGATAGAATGGCCAAGAAAAATGTGTTAAATAGAATGTAGATTTCATAATTATTACTTTTTATCGTTTTTCTTATCTTAAGTATATCTCACTCTTAATAAGAAATGAATCGAGTTAATTAATTTTCGTTAACAAAATGCGGTGATTAATTTATTTAATCATAGATACTGTTAATTTTTTTCAGCTTTATCTTCTTATTCGTTCATGTACGTTGTGTACGTAGTAGTTCGTAAAAACTCGAATGTATTCTATCTTTATAAAAATTGTTTTGTTTTTTTTTAATATCTAACCAACCACAACCTAAAGTCAGCGACGATTTTTAATAAATTAAGAACATAAAAATTATTTATGTTTATAAGCGTTTGACGACACATCAATACACACCACACGTAGAAACATTAATTTAACTAAGAATGACAATAAACAATTAATAATAACAATAAATTAACTCATCATAACAATTCACAGCTATCGGTATTCAAAGAATGCTGGCGTGACTGACATAATCGTCGACTTTCCCGACACAATAAGTCTTCTCAACTAGTGACCGCCTGCGGTTTCGTCTATAATTACATTTATCTATGGTACGTAGGTATATTAAATTTTAATACATATATATTAGACTTTTGACGTTTCTACTATACTATTACTATTTTCTATATTATACTTAATAATTATACTATTATTTTTAAGTATCTATTCTAAATTAGTGTTATTACATTAAAATTATTTGAATGAATAATAATTAATTAAAAAACAAATAAACATGGCTAAACTTCTTTCACTTGTGTCGGTGAAGCAACATATAAACATACTGCATTGTCTCGAATAGTTCTGCGATATGTAAAGATAATGTGGCACTAACAATGATACAGCTATCGATACGATTTACATCGGCTTGTATAGTTCGCAAAACAATAGTATTGTCAGTGAATGAGTATTATCGCGGTTCGAAGCTAAATTTATGGGTTTATGTGAGCCAAGAGCCGGGCTGTCTATCTAGTACTTGACTCGTGACGAGAATAAACTTATGTTTGTTAATAAGGTGTTAATATGGCTTGATATGTAGAGAAACATTGGTTTTAGTGAGGTGAGGAACTCTACATAAAATAATTGTTGCAAATTATTTTAGAAGAATGGAGAACCATTTTAAATGTACAATTAATACAAAAATATTTCAAAAATATATTAAAACCACATATATTATTTATACTGATCCTATTTTTGTTTCTTAATTTAGTCAATAACAAAATGAATAGACCGACTAGCTTAAGTTTAGATTTATTGTATTATAAAATAAATACTTATTACGTAATTAATATAAATAGACCGATGCAATCGCAATTTAGTAAGTGTGACAAAGTTTCGCTGCGGATCGATCCAGGAACGAGGACGGGCTGCGCGGGCGCTGAGCGAACATTAGCATTCAACAGCACGCGCCCGCCGGAAGCCGCGCGCGGTAACATGGCTGCGCACTAACATCCAAGATGGCGGCGCACCTACACTGAATCGATAATTAACGATCGATTTCATATTTCAAATCCGACGCCATATAAACCAGATGTGACGTAACCTGCCCCTTACCGGGAGCCTAGCCTTCCGATACGCACTGGCTATCCTTGGCTAACCCAAAAGGATCCACTATCTTGTATCATTATTGTTAAGGAGCTGTCCCTTATGGTGGGAGGTCAACGGATGCCTTAGCTGGTGTATGTGTGGTTGTCTCGATTCTTTGAATCGCCGATCATCATTGTTATTAATCGTGATTGAATGGGACCTCTGGTTGAGCATTTGCATTTTTATTGCCATCGTAAACATTACATTTAGACTTTCCAGCTAATCGTCTTAAAGGTACCAAATATCAATTTCGCAAACTTTGTTTCTGTGATATTTTTTTTATATTGTGCTCATATTATACGTTAATATATTTTTTATATTTTTAAGTGTTAGGATCAGGTGCAATTCTGATGTACCTAACCGACTACATATACAGCAGACGTGATTTTTAATCAGACGAAGAAATGTACGAGTACGTACCTATATTTGAAATATTTTAGTTTTCCAAGACTGGATAGAGAACGTTAAAATTTAGAAAAGTCTGTGATTTATTACTAGATAAGTTAGTCTCACTGTCTGTCACACAACATTGGATTTATTTTGGCCGTCTTCATAATACCAACGTAAAAAGTTTACCTTAAATTAAAATTTATACCCATTTAATTGTTAATAATAAAATTATACGTACATATTACATTTATAGTGAATCTTGGACAACTTGGACTTGGATATTATAACTCTCAATCATTAACCATTGAAGATATGTAGATATATAGTAGGTAGGTAGATATCTACAGTAGGACAGAAACTTGGGGAACTGTATTTCAAATCTTTCATAAATATTATTTGGTGATAACCAATAGCAAACTCATATAGTAATTAATTATCCAATTGTCAATTGAGCATTTTAATGTGAAGTTTTTAGAAATTTCCGATGACTTCTTGTTAAGCTAAGACAGCGAGTGTAATCGCGGCTATCCAAGCGCGTCCAGTTTTTACAGCTACCCGCTAAACGCTTCAATGCGTCGCTCCCGAAGCCTGTCACGACGACCACTACCTTCGACAACGAATCGTAAACATCCACTTTTTGTACTGACCACTCTTTTTGCCCAGTCTCGTGTTCCGCGCCATTGCACTAGGATTTATTCTCATTTTTAGTATCTATATTGTCTTAACACGATTTGTTAGTGATAGAAATATTTTTACTCATATCTGATGATCATATTACTGTGACTTCTTCTTGGTAACATATGTTTTTTTTGTCTTTTTTATATATTTAGAAGAGGTTAAATATTTATCAATAGGAACTAATAAATGATTCATTTATAACTGATTTTTCTTAACTTTGACACTATAGTATATCGTAAAATAAACTGTGTTACTCTTTTCTTTAAATAAATTACACAAATTAATAGATACTTTCACGTCATTATTATATTTTCATATAAAAAACATCGTAGATATCGTAGAGTCGCCGTTAAGTTATCCACGTTAGTATTGCTTCATGGCTATGATTATTATTTGGTCAAAAAACCTAGTCCCGGGCGTGTAGCGGCCGTGGAGGGGGAGCGAGGACGCTGACCCGCGGTCCGAGCTCCCGGTACCCGCTATCCTGCTAGTGTTTATATTGCTTTTTTAAAGGAACTCTACGATCATGCCAGTGACAATTTCGAATAGCAAATCATAAGAGTAAGTAAATGTGTTACTTCTAGATACTTATATGTAGAGATGTAAATTATTTTTTTTCAATTCTTATAAATAGTTTTTAGTTAATAAAATAAATATAATGTAATATACAAGCTTTAATTGTTAGGTTTTTTCTAATTTACATAATAAGGTAAGTAGGAGAGACATTTGTATTAATTATTCTTATAATTTCTATAGATGCGATATCTTTGAGTTAGTCGTGCCGCAGGGGCGACTGGTTATGGGTTCAACCCCACACAATAAAATGAAGTATTTATTTCAATATATTTTTCATTTCTTCAGTGTCCAGGCAAAGCGCGGCGTTGAGTTCCGCCACTCAACACAGAATGCCTCCAGAATTTAGCGAAAAATGAGTAACGGAGTGTCTTAACACTAGCTTCTCTCTGCCTACCCTACTATATGCGAAATAAAGCGTGAAGCTGATAAGAAATCTTCTTAGATGATTGGGGTTCTAGTTTTATTTCTGAAAGTCATAAATACATCAATTTAAATTAGACACATCAAATACGTTACCGTACAATCTAAGTCGCTTGCGCATACTCCAATCATCATTAAGAGCATTTAATTTAAAGCTTAACTAATCCGGATTTTTATTATAAATATGATTAAATAATTACATTCACTATACCAATCCGGGTTCTATCAAGCCGTTTGCATGTCAACTAAGCATCGATATTAATTATTGATCACTAATTAGTTGCTGGCGCGGCGTAGATCAGAGCCGCGTATGCCGGAAACAGGAAGAGTGCAATCAACAGAGCTAAAAATATCACACATTTGGTGTTCATCCTGCGTGCGTACGCCGCGCTGGCGTCTGCTCTAGGGCTAAATTGTCTAAAATTCAAGTAGTTTTTTTTTTAATTACTAATAATCATCTACAGATTATATCACATATCACATTACCTAATTTCAACATCCGCTATAGGTACTATATGAATAAATTTCTACGGGAAACTATTTACTTAGTTATAATACTTACCTAAGTATATTACATTTGAAATTTATTTTTTTCAGCTTCACGCTGTATCCTGCATGTAGCAAGGTAAGCAAAGGCGTAGTATTAAGACACTCCGCCAAATTCTGAGACATAGAAAATATTAAATACTTTATTTCCTCGGGCGAGGATCGAACACACAACCGCGTTTGTGCCCCCGCGCCACGACTGGTTACATTAGTTAATGTGATAAGTTCTTTATCTACTTATATATTCATAGTAGGATAAGAATCTTAGAAGATTCGATTTCAGATATTCTTCAGATCTCAAGTTTATTGTGTTAATAATCGGACGCGACTCAATGAAATGGGTCGAGCAAGTGTCCAAGTTTACATACAATTAGACAGCTTATCGTTCTATAACAAAATGTAATAGTTGGGTAACCGATAACGTCGACCTTCCTATCGAAAAAAGCGTTTAAAATTTATCGGAATGTCATCGTAATTATTATTTAGTGGGCAGCCGCGATGGCCGATACGAGTTACGACTGTATTACGATTTACGATTCCCATCGAGTACGCGGCCAGCACTCGCCGGTAAATAATTATATAATTTCTATTATTTATATGCGAAGTCGGTGCGTGTGCCGCGCATCGAAACGACACGGCTTCCTTCGACCGGGGTCTACGAAGAAATCCGACGTAGGGTTCTGGTTAGAGAGGATGTACCGCCCGCCACCAATCATTTAATTAACAAAAAGTTCCTGTCGCGGCGTTCGTGGCTCTTCCTGCAGGTGACCACGCTCCTCGCTTCCTCTATGGTAATATTGATAAACGTGTCAGCGTACTAATAAGATACAGTGCCGAGTCACTCACGACTTATCGATGCTTTGATTGCTGATTGGCAATGCTCTGCGCTTACCATTACCAATCAATGAGTTAATTTCGATTAATTCTAGTAAATAATGTAAATGAATATGTTTGTGGTTTATGTCATTCGAGTATCTACAATTATAATTGTCTTTTTTTTAGGTAAATGTTTTATTTAATTTATTATCGGCTTTGACAAAGGAGTAATCAAATAACACTAATTGATGTTTGGGTCAATTAAAACTTATTTCATTTTTATTTTTAGCTTCATATAGGATCCAGGATACTGGAAATTAGGATACATGATCATGATGCACATAGCAGTGAGGATACCTTTCCCCACTTCCCGCCCAATTTTTGAGACATAGCGCAGTCAGACGCTGTACAGCAGAGCCACGACAACCTCAGTACCGAGTCACAATTATTGATCGTATCGGCAAATAGATATTGTAAATAAAAGATAATTAAAATTAAATATTTTATTGATAATTCATTAAGCTGCAGAATAAGGTGTGAGATTTTTTTAATTCGATTTAAAAATGGCAGAGAAGTCAAGGGACACACACAAAATAATACAACTCCTCATTTTTGAAAATTGGTTAACACAACTGAAATATTACCAAGGCCGTTGTGGCATAGGGAAAAAGCGTCCGACTGAAAGCGCGTTTTCCACTCGAGTGAATTGTACATTTAAATTATTATCATTTTCCTGCTTTGATAGAACAAGCGCGGCGCTGAGTTCCGCAACACAAAATGACTTGAAAGTTGGGTAGGAAGGGGGGATAGTGTGTATCCCCTTGCATATCCTGCTATGCAGTAAAAGCGTGAAGCTGTTTATTATGTTAAATATTAGGTGAAAATTACATTAGTGCCCTATTACTGATGACTAATAAATGTTACTACTAATACAATAGACAACAAAATATTTAAAGATCCCGTTTGTAGTGGGACGGTTATTTTTATTGTAATTTTGGACGGACAAACTTGTAATAAACCCAAAACAAAACTTTTATATTATTATATAATAATTAGTATGTAATGTGTAATTTATATATAGCGATAATAATAGTAAGCTACAACTATTAATGTGTGTTAATTTAAGATGTAGGTCTACTAAGATAACAAATTTTTGAAAATTAACTACAATGGAAATAAGAAACATCTATATTTAAAACTTTATCGTTAATTTATTAATTTTATATGAAGTAAATTGACATAGTGTGTTTCATAGTAACCTAATGTAATAGTTAAAAGTTTAAAAAACGTAACTATACTTTTAGTATTCCCTTACACAAATGCAAAGCTTACTTACTTACTTATTGAAGAATGACAAAATATTGAAAGTAGTAACAATATTATAGAATTATGTGCAATTAAAAAAATTGATGTTATAAAACTTAATATTAAATCATATTTAAGAAAACATCGAAAATAAACACTAATTTAGAAATACTTTTCCTTATATTGACTTATTACTATCTTAAGTGAACATTTACATCCCAAAATGATGACTAGATGTATTTTATAATAAAATTATTTATTTTAGTGTACATTTAAATGCATTATATTTAAAACATATATTTACTAAGTAAAATAAATGCTGTGATACAAAATGGTAATTATACGTAAAAAAGTCGCACACGCGATGTAGTTATCAGGAGTTCGGCATCAAAGAATTTTGTTTCTATAATCACGTTTCCACTGAAATAAAAAATATGGGTGTTTTAAATAAATCAAAATAAAATTATAATAATATATGTAACTTCCAACATAAACTACATGAATTGTCAATTTAACTATATATAAAACATTGCTGTCTGTATATGGAAGATATATGAGAAAATTTATTTATTATTTAGTCTATATATATAAAATCGAAAGGTCACTCACTCATCACGAAATCTCAGAAAATACATGTGCTAGGAATCTCAAATTTTGCATAGGAGTTACTTATAGGACGTAGGTGCTCGCTAAGACGGGAATTTG
>DWNA01002981.1:0-10735 GCA_018249835.1 Heliconius besckei
TAATAACTTAAATCTTACATAAGACGTTTTATATTTCATTTCTATTGTATCGTGCAGCCAAGTAAATAAAAATACTCGAACCGAATATATTCGGCGCCATAACCGAATAATTCGGCCGAATATTGAATATTGAAAAACATGCCGAATACACCGAATACCGAATACCAAACGCATATTCGGCGCATCTCTATTAATTATGAATAAGTTTTCATTTTCCATTTTTTTTCAATGTCTTGAAACTGAATTTGTCGCATTAGTGTCTTGACACTATGTTTACTCTGCCCACTCGTTATATGCGGGAGAACCGTATAATAAGAGAAAAATAAAATGCTATATATAAATATATATATATATGTATATATGTATATCGCTAAGTGATTTCTAAAAGAGGTATATTGATTTATACAAATATGTATAAGAGGCATATACAAATATGTATTTGTACATATATATATCTTGTATATTTGCTATAATATGTGTATATATGATGTTTAGGTTTTTTTGGGTTTATGGATTACACCCGCACATGGCAGGGTAGGCAGAGGCAACCTGGTAATCTAATGTTAAGACACTCACAATTCCCCATTATCCGCCAAATTCTAGAGCCATTGCGTATGAGTGGCGGAACACAACGCCGCGCTGTGCCTCGACACCAGAGCGAAGAAATGAAAATATTAAATATTTCATTTCCCCAAGTGGGAATCGAAGACAAACCCTGTGACGTTTACAGTACTCTCTGGCGTTTAGTTAAGATTTTTCTTAAATCATTGTACGACAAAATTCGCTAAATATGACAACTAGCAAAGGTCACATTCGACAGAGGAACAAAATCGATAGTACTTGACTTCTTCAAAACAAAGCATAAGGAGGAAAGTGCCGTTTAATTGTTCAGTAAATGAATGGTAGATGTTCGTGTCAGCCTTTCATATAACTTGTACCTATAACAATATAAACGAAAGAATTCGTTTTTCAATGATGATTCTAGATTACATTCTTGTTGTATATAAGCAAATAATATGATATTCTTTTTATGGCGTTTATTTAAAATAAATTACTGAAAATTCTCCAAGGTTTTTTTATCTTTTTTCTCCAAGTACATAAATGTACAAAATCTCTTAATAGGAAACATAAGGAGGGCGTAGTAATGAATCCCTGTCTTTTCTTAAAAATATTTTCGGAAACGAGTGAAAATTAAAATCGTAAACATTTTTTCATTTCACGAAATACCTCTTGCGTATTGAAATATTATAATTGTATTAAGTTACAGTTATGTGGAAATTTATTAATATCAGTTAATATAATGCTTTAAAATTAATCAAGGTGCTGTATAAATGATTGAATGTCAATGTGAATTTTAAATATTATGTTAATTGTTTATGTTTATGATGTTTTTATCATTCCTCACTCTCTGTCGAATTTTTTGAGGCACTGTAAATCAATATAAAATATTATAAATGAAAAAGAGTAATTAATCCTCTCTTAACACTTGATACTTGTCACAATTGATTGCAATAATGAAGGTATTCTCAAGCACATTGCGCAATTTCAATGGTTGTAGGTACGTTGTAAATAAACGTTTGTGACGTCACAATTGGGAATATTTACATTTTATAGCCGAGGAATTATTGTTGGTGTTTATATATTAGTGTTCCAGTGTCGAATTGAGAATTTTGAATTAGGACTTGTTGTTAATCCAAAATGGCCGCCGCAAAATTTTTGCACAAACCGCCTAATGCGGGTATCAAATGAAAGGGCTTCGTTTGTGGAATTTTTTAATCAACATTTCATATTTTATTGGTAGAATTTTCTATTATATTCTGTATTATACTAAATCAGCAATTATTTTTGATGTTTCTAAGATATATTAATTTGATACTGGATTCCGCTAACACAAGGCATGTACGTGAGTTATAGTTACATATAAATAACTATAATATAAGTAATTACTTTAAAGTAAATGCAACCGGTAACAACATTCTATGTAAAGACAAAAAAGAGTTTAAGTATTGATTATTAGTTAGTTAATGATTATTACATTTTCTCCGTTTCCACAAGGAAGAGTGGTAAAATATATAATAAGCCTAATTAATAAATAGTTTTTATTCATTTGGCGTAACCCATCGAGCACATGTTGAATCTAAGCACAATGTCCTCAAAACAATGGGAAACTCTTTGAAACGTTAAGGAAAAAATATATTATCCCGCCGAACATGTAGAGGAAGTATTTTTAAATAGGTCCGTGGATTGAATCGTTATGGCCGATAATATGAAAGTGTCAAGGTGAGTTGCTGAACGACAATGGCGGCGACAAGCTGAGGTGTTGTGATAGGTAAATCATAATAAAGAATTCGTAAAAATATCAATTAAATTAAACTTATTCTGCGACGTTCATATTAAGAAAGGAATTATATTATTTTTTTTAACAAAATTAAAATTATTTTACTTTCCTTTAATTTTCAAATTATTTCTTAAATCGTAAAGAAACATAACGACGTACGTTTTCGCCAATGCATGTTGATTAAATATCTATATTTTAATAGTTGTCGTAAAGTTGATAGTTGAACCCTCAATATAATTTAAAACTGCGGCGACAACAGCCAGTTTATAGTATTTGCTCGGAATTTTTATTTGCACTAAAAATTTTCAAAGGGTCATCCTCTAGTTATTATTAAATTATATTTTGAAAGTAATGTCTTTTGCTTTCCACGCATATGAGAGATCCAGGGCTCCGGGGCTCGCTGTATTGTAACTGGTTTCTTTTTCAGTTAAAAATACTTATTTATGGTACTAACTTAATATTTGGTTTAGAAGCCAATCGTGGCGGAAGGGCGCAAGCGTGTGACTGTAAACGAGACAGGTTGTGAGTTCGATTCCCACTCGAGGAAATTAAATTTTTAATGTTTTCATTTGTTCGCTATGATGTCGTGGAAGTGCGGAGTCCCCCCACTCCACCCACAACGCTTTCAAAATTCAACAAAAAATAAGGAATGGGCTGTCTCGACATAGGGTTCCCCCTGCCTGTGTTGTGTTGGATGTGGGATACAGCGTGAATCTAAAAGAAATAAAAAAAAAATATATGTAATTGTATATTATTATTATTTGAATATATATTATTTAAATTGTAAATATATCATTCCATAATTTTTCCACCACTTTATTTCACATTCTCACCTGTTATTTTTTGTTCATACAAAAAAAAATTAAATTGGTTATTTTTTACATAGCGACGAAGTTTTATACAGCATTATGAGTTATTAGTTTAGTAGTTAAGCTTTTTAACTACTAAACTAACTAGTTAGTTACTAAACTAACTAGTCTACTACAGTTGTAGTAGAAAAAAAAAATGAATTATTTTTCTGCGAAGATCTTATCTAGCGAATCAAGCAGAAGTAAAGCTCCCGCAGAGGGTTTAAGATATAAAATGTTTTATATTTATAAAAAATATATTATGGAATCGTTCCTAGTCATGACTTAATAATAAAAATTACTGCAAAATTTTTAGCAATAAAAAACTATACCTTCCTCACTATTTAATCTAAAGTACCTACATATATCAGGCTGGCGAACAAACCGACGATAAGACCTGGGTGTGCCGTACAGCTGCACGGCTCGCTCAGTGTATTCGACATCGGATAACTGATAAAAATGGAACCAAGACTCCGGATTTATTTTTGGATAAGTTTGAAACAAAAGCTTTCGATGATCCTGAGGAACCTCTATACCAGCCTACCACCTGCTCGCTGTTCTGTGGCGTCAAGCTCGCCTTCGATCCGACTGCTCATATGCATTATCACGTACGTATTCACAATTTAACTATAATCTAATTTCGCTATTTTATTACTGATATTTTTCTTTTTTTTACTTTGTATTTTATTACTCACGCTTCTTTAGTGTCATTGCTTTAATTTAATTTTACATAGTAAATTAATAGTAGTTAGTACTATTAACATATATAGTATGATCAAAAAGTAGAGAAAGATAGATCTTCAATTTGTTTCTTAATTTTACCTTCACATCATCATTCAGTTGTAGATTTAGTGTTTTTCTTCAAGTACAATGCATTTTTGCATGTTTTTTCTTATAACTTAAAATATTCTTATATTTTATTACAACTTGCGATTTGTGCGACTTCCGGTTTATATTTGTCTTTTCTTAAAGCTTCACATTCACACAGTTTTCCAGGTTACTATCGAACGTGGTAGGGGTGGAGTTTTAGTAGAGCACACAAGTTGATCTTTGGATTTTGGTTAATAATTCGGGTCACTTCGTTATATTCTGAGCAAGAAGCGGGCGCCGTCTTAACAAACATTTAAGCTTGTATTAGGAATCGATGGTTGACTTCCACGTAAAACAATAAAAATGTGGTTATAAGACAATCGGTTGTATTTACACGTCCCGTCACTTCACACAGTTATTTACACCAGCGACTCCTCAAAAGTAGATAAGTTTCTGAGCACCATCCTCATTTTCCTCAACAAAAATATATACGAGTATTTGTCAAGTCTTAAAGTTATCAGGATTCAGTGATCAAAATTCTCATACTTTTTGATCAAACTTCACACAGATAAGCACCCATGGTGGGATATTCGAAATTAATTTTAACAAAGTTTTCATCATTGCCAAAATTGACGCTTGTATAATAAACCATATCGAATCATTCTTTAACAGTGGCTAGCCGTTGTTTCCCTGGCAATTCTTTACAACATGGTGTTTGTTATTGGCCGTGCTGTTTTCTGGGAGATGGATAAGTTAACTTGGATTTGGTATCTGCTGGACTATGTCTGCGATGCAATCTACGTCATCGATACTGTTATTCACATGCATGAAGGTATGGCCATCGATAATGTCATTTCACGATCATTGATGTCATATATACAAGACACTATAGGTAAATACGAGACGTGCACGCGCGAAAAATTTAAGTTAAGCTTAGTGACTGCAAGCGAATTGAAAATTAAACTTATTTGCAAAATTAAAACTTGCTACAATTAAAAAGTTATAACTGCGCATTTGGTATACGTAACTATAATTAATTATTACCAATTTTTTATACCTATTACAGTAGGTTGTTTATACATATAATACGTTTTTTTTTTACCAAATTTGGCATCTGAATTTTTATTGTCGATAAATTATTGTCTTTTTAGTCAATCAATGGGATTTAGGAAATATAAGGAATTAAGCGCTTATGCCTTCTAGAAAGATTATACTATTAAATTTCGTGTTGTTTGTAAGAAAACTCATAGATTTAAGCATAAATGTGACTTGGGAGGGAAATCAACATTGTCACCCACGCGTGCCGCGCCTTGCGTCATCAAATTTAGCTAAAGCATGAACAAACAGCCCACCCAGCCTTCACTTCCCGCGCAAATACGAATCGATCTACTATCGAGGACCGGATTCAATTGTCGTCAAATTACTAACGATATATCGAAACAATATTATATTACTTAGGTCGGTATGTAGACTTATCACTTAATTAAATTTGATATTAAAGATGATAATGATGATGATTTAAAACTTACTTTCTTAATTATTAATCATAAATTTTTATTAACTAAGTATTGTCCTTTTTTTTGGTATCTCTAGTCATGTTGACTTGCAAATACATTAATAAACATTTATCGTATAATGAAAAAGGTGTATATAGAACAATTACCAGCTCTATTGTAATATTGTTTTATGTAAATATGTAATTATTAAATAGGACAATAGCGAAAGTATAGCTAGCTATGTTAGACTCAATAAAAGTTCGACAGCATTATATTATTATATTTAACTTTCTTTATTTCTATATAAAATTTGCATTATACTAAATACTCAATGAAGAATCGTAAGATTTATATTATTTTTAGGATACCTGGAACAAGGTCTTATGGTGAAGGAAGCTAAGATGCTGCGTCTCCATTATTTGAAGTCTGATTCCTGGCGTTATGATTTAATATCGTTATTTCCCACTGACTTGGCTTATTACTGGTGGATTCCTGGATCTTGTAGCGCTGTAAGTGATGTTGCATTTTCATGGAACTTGACTTGTTCGGCGGGTTATAAAAGCTTATCAGGAAAAATGACAATTTCATATACTTTTGTACTAGTGTTTCAGCTTTACAGTACTTACAAACGTACAAATCAAGATGAATGGGACGACTATCCCATGTAAACATATTCTTCAACTTTGTTATTAGACAAAGTGTCAATATTGACTCTGTTCCAGGACTGTTTGCCCTGCCCCGTTATTGTGCGACTCAATCGACTATTTCGCTTGCCTCGAATGTGGGAGTGGTTCGATCGTACCGAAACGGCCACCAGTTTTCCTAACGTATTCAGAATTTGCAAGGTCAGCTATATAGGAATACGATCTATAATACCAAAAGATACAAGAATTTATATTCAACTACCTAATATTTCAGGTTGTCATGGGTATTTTGGTGCTAATCCATTGGAATGCGTGCCTGTATTTTGCTATCAGCTACGCGATCGGCTTCGGTACTGACAACTGGGTTTATAATATAACAGGACCTCGTAATGAAACTTTAGCTCATCAGTATATATACAGTTTCTATTGGTCTACTCTGACTCTTACAACAATCGGCGAAACTCCACAGCCAGAAATAGATGCTGAATATCTTTTTGTTGTGGCTGACTTTTTAGCTGGTGTTCTTATTTTTGCTACTATTGTTGGCAACATAGGTTCTATGATTTCAAATATGAACGTAGCCCGAGTGGAATTCCAAAATAAAATGGATGGTGTTAAACAATATATGGCTTTTCGTAAGGTCAGTGGCGAATTGGAAGCTAGGGTTATCCGTTGGTTTGCTTACACTTGGGCAGAGAGCGGTGCTCTAGACGAAGAAAACGTTTTGTCATCGTTACCAGATAAACTAAAAGCTGAAATCGCTATTCGAGTTCATTTAGATACTTTGCGAAAAGTAAGAATTTTTCAGGACTGTGAGCCTGGACTTTTAGAAGCTTTAGTATTGAAGTTGCGTTTACAAGTCTTCAGCCCTGGAGATTACATTTGTAGGAAAGGAGACGTCGGAAAGGAAATGTATATTGTTAAACGTGGACGACTACAGGTAGTTGCTGATGATGGTCACACAGTTCTAGCTACATTAAGTGCTGGCTCAGTTTTTGGCGAAGTAAGTGTTTTAGAAATTGCCGGCAATCGTACGGGTAACAGGCGTACTGCAAATGTTCGTGCTCTAGGATACTCTGACTTATTTTGCCTAGCTAAGAAAGACCTTTGGGAGGCACTTGCAGATTATCCTGATGCAAGAACTACTTTAACTGAACGTGGTTGTCAGTTGTTACGAAAGGTATAGTTGGATATTATTTCTAAGAAACAAATAATAAATACTTCCGTATTTGAAAATTCCATAAAATACTATCTTTTTATATATATGTTTTTTCAGGATGGTCTTTTAGATGAAACTCTTTATCAAAATGCTCAGAACACGCGCATGGGCTCAGATGATATGGTAAAATATCTTCTTGGAAACTATGAAATGGTAGACGTCCGCATGCATAACCTTGCCACCGAAATGGGTACTGAACATACATGCCTGAAGCAAAGACTAGATAATCTTGACTCTGCGTAAGTTTACATTTGACAGTTACTCTAGTTGTGCGAAATTATTTTCTGCGAACCAATACATTCTATACAAGCAAAGCGAATTATTCTTAATTAATTATTGTGATGGCACCTTTATAAGCAGAGCTAACTTTTAATAATATTTCTAAATATTTTTGACTATTCCCAGAATCAAATATATATCAGAAAAACTTGAGAGGATAAACAAAGGGGCTGGATATCCAATTAATCAAGAGAATAATAAGTCGGCTCGTGATGCTGCGACTAGTTCAGAGGATAAGACGTCAGGCTTAATGCGTGGACGTGGTTCTTCTCTTACTCCAGAAAATGTTCGTAATCTGCTGCCTATTACAGTTGAGCCACGAAGCCAATCTATGCGTGTTCGAGGCGAGAGAGAGCGCTATTGAATTCTATAAAATAAGCTTTTGGGGTTGGTCTACATTCACAATTGTCTTAAAGAAAATACGCATCTTCTCAATTTGAATATGTGAATTGTGCAGAAGGTAATGTTGTAATAATAATAAATGTACAAGGACTAATGAATATCTTGTGTATATTAAATAAGATGTTTCCCAACATATGCTCATAGATATGGTTGGTAACTTTTAGTATTTTTTATCTATACTTATGTGTGTAGTTTAATAACTAAATCTCATTATTAATCTCTATTGCCAAAACTACAGCATTGAAAAATAAACATGAACACAGAACAGTGGATAGAGAAACCATGTATTATATAATTGTAAATAATTGTTAAATTTTGTTTACTGTGTCTCCGTTCTTATTATATTGGCAACCATATTTGTGTCAATTTGAATGTTACTTAAGTCGATGTTGTCCTAAAGTAGTTCCATGCACAATTTATTATGGACTCGTAAGATCTCAGTCATTTTAGATATTATCATTACCATTTTTATATATATTATCTAATCTTACAACCTGCGCTTTTTTACTTTCATTCTTCACAAAATATATTTTTTCTATGGTTATTTATTTAGTAAGATACAATGGTCAAACAAGGTAAATTGGTGCTATTTTTGTCAAGTTTGGAAATCGTCTTAAAGGAAAGTAATGATATTGTCCGAAAATTTCACTACTTTAAAGATAGAATAAAAATGTATTTATCGAAAAAGGCGTAACTGTAGTTGTCTTTATGATTCTACATGTGCTATTTGCCTATCAAATATACAATTGACAAAATTATATCTAAGTATTAAAACGATAAATGTATTAAAATACTTTCATTCATAATTATATTCAAAAAATTTGTAATTTTAAAATAAAAATATTTTAAAGAAAAGTTGTGCTAAATAACCGACGAATGGGGAGAATAAAAATAAAAACTAAACTATTTTCAAAAAAAAAAAGTTAACATTTAAAACCTTTTCTAGAACATTATACAGGTGGAATTGTCAGCACCATATTAAATGAAACCACAGTTTTAACTACTCTATAAAAGCCTAATATAATTCGGAAATAAAATAATTCCCAAAAATGAAAAAGTTATTTTTTCAAACAAAATAAATAATAAGACTATCGTTTTAAAATAAAACGCCATTTGTAAAGTATAACATAGGCACGCACACACTTACCTGTCGAAGCGGCAACGTCGCTTACGTATGTGTGCGTTACACGAAATTCAGGTCTGGATAAAAATCGTGAAATGAAAAAAAAATCCTGCGTCTAAACTGTTGAGGTACCTTGATTATTTTTTTAAATTCTGGGTTTGAAATATTTTACCCTATATACAGTTTCAGTAAAAGAAGCGCTGCCTCTTGCAGTGTGTATAATAATTTGTCAAAAGGCAAATATGAATAACCTACTGCTTCTTACATAGTATAGTTCCACAATATATCTAATCTATATATATATATAAAAGGACTTGTCCTCACTGACTGAGGTAAGACGCGCGCACAGCCGTAACCGCTAATGGTAGAAACGTGGAATTTAGACAGATGTTTACTTTCGTAATCTGGACATCCACTAAGAAGGGATTTTGAAAAATTTTAACCCTAAAGGGGTGGGATAGGGGTTGAAAGTTTGTATGGATTTTTTTTAAAATCGGCACCGATTTTTATAAAATTTTAAATTTAGATTTTTAAAAGTATTTAATTGAACACGTGTTTCATCCTTTTTTAGATTTCTCACCCTAAGGGTGCAAATAAGGGGTTGAAAGTTTGTATGGAAAAATCTTTAAAACGCCACCGATTATTATAAAATTTTAAATTTAGACTCTTAAAAATATTCAATTGAACACGTATTTCGTGGTTTATTAGAATCCACCCCTAAATAAGCAAGCGAAGCTGCGCGCGTCCGCTAGTCTATATAGATAATAGGACTTGTCCTCACTGACTGAGGTAAGACGCACGCACAGCCGTAACCGCTAATGGTAGAAACGTGGAATTTAGACAGATGTTTACTTTCGTAATCTGGACATCCACTAAGAAGGGATTTTGAAAAATTTTAACCCTAAAGGGGTGGGATAGGGGTTGAAAGTTTGTATGGATTTTTTTTAAAATCGGCACCGATTTTTATAAAATTTTAAATTTAGATTTTTAAAAGTATTTAATTGAACACGTGTTTCATCCTTTTTTAGATTTCTCACCCTAAGGGTGCAAATAAGGGGTTGAAAGTTTGTATGGAAAAATCTTTAAAACGCCACCGATTATTATAAAATTTTAAATTTAGACTCTTAAAAATATTCAATTGAACACGTATTTCGTGGTTTATTAGAATCCACCCCTAAATAAGCAAGCGAAGCTGCGCGCGTCCGCTAGTCTATATAGATAATAGGACTTGTCCTCACTGACTGAGGTAAGACGCACGCACAGCCGTAACCGCTAATGGTAGAAACGTGGAATTTGGACAGATGTTTACTTTCATAATCTGGACATCCACTAAGAAGGGATTTTGAAAAATTTTAACCCTAAGGGGTTGAAAGTTTGTATGGAAAAAGAAATCAGAACCGATATTTATAAAATTTGAAATTTAGATTTTTAAGAGTATTTAATTGAACACGTGTTTCATCGTTTTCTAGAATTCTCTCCCTAAGGGTGCAAATAAGGGTTTGAAAGTTTGTATGGAAAAATCTTTAAAATGCCACCGATTATTATAAAGTTTGAAAATTAGACTCTTAAAAATATT
>DWNA01002982.1:0-10734 GCA_018249835.1 Heliconius besckei
GCTGTTACAGTGCCTCCGTTTAGGATTATTAGCTCAGTTCTACCCGATAGACTGATGCCTCCCCACACCATCACATTGGGACCCCCGAATCTGTCACTTTCTCGGATGCAAGCATCCGAAAATCACTTACCTTCACGTCTGCAAACCCTAATGCGTCTATCATAATTAAAAAAAATCACTTTACTCTCATCAGTAAACAACACTGTACTTCAGTCACTTATGTCCCATGCAAGATGTTGCCTTGCATACGCTAAACGATTTGCACGATGAGCACTTGTTAGTGGAATTCGCACTATTCGTCTTCTGGAGAACTGTTGGTCTTCGTGCAACCGGTTCCTAATCGTTTGATCACTAACGCGGGTACGGGTACATGTGGCTTGCCGCAAGCGATTTTGTAAGCCGTGAGCGGTGATAAAACGCTCTCTTCGCGCAGTCAAGCGAACATAGCGGAGTTCTTGTGCGGTGGTGGATCTAATTCTGCCTGATCCTCGTCTTTTGGATACCGTTCCCGTCTCTTGAAAACGATTCCAAGCATTTTGGATCGCTCTTCGTGAAAAGCCGAGCTGTAGAGCTGCAGAACGTTGTGAATGTCCTTCTTGAATTAAAGTTACAGCTCTGGTTGTGGTTGGCAAGTCCATATGTCGTCGAATACATGGCATAGTGTTCGGTAAAGATCATTTAAAACGATAGCTAAACAATATTTGAACTATGCACGACTACTTCCAAACTTTGACTGAATTTAACTATCAACTTAAATAAGGGTCAAATCAAGTGCTTCATAAAAATCTCTAAATCTACCTACTTTTACAATTTTTTGCTGGCCGTATACTCAAATAGGACTTGTAAACACTTAAGATGAACGTACCATAAGTATCAACCACTCAAGATTGCATTAATGTCAATAAATTAACCCAAAGTGCAAAAATACGTAGTGGCCCTTATTTTGTTTTGACTAGTATATATATAAAATCAGTCACGCGGACTTGCTGAGAGATGCACAAGGAAATAGGAGCTGCCTATATAATGCCTGGCTCATTTTTCATTTCGCTTGCTTATTATTATGAACTATCATAAAAAGAAAACACTTATACAAAACACTTAAAATTCAAATAGAAGTTGTAGGGGAGAGCGGGGCCAAAAGTTCCGATTTTTTTTAACCTCAAATATTGCTACGAATACTTGATTTCAGTATTCATACAATAAAATCAAATTCAACTTACATGTTAGACTTGCAATTAAAACAGTAATTTGGGGTATTATTTGTAAGACTTTTTTATTATGAATTTTTTATGACTGAATTCGGAAAGTAACAACTTACCCCAACTTGGGGCAAGTTGTTAAAAGACCGGGGTAAATTGTTACCATATTTTTTAAAGCTATTATTTGCAAAATAAAAAACAATAACAAATCGAACAAAGCCTGTATATTTAAGGAATAATCAACAGTATCATAATAATCACACAAAAGCAAATTTTTTTAACCGACTTCTGTAAGAAAAGGAGATTATCAATTCGACTGTTTTTTTTTTTATGTAAGTTACTTCAGATCTTTTGATTAGGTGAACCGATTTTGATGATTTTTTTATTTCAAAGGTAGTGTTTCCCATGTGGGAACCAATTTTTTTTGGTCTATTTTTGATTTTGTGATAGATACCAATCTATGAGAAAATCACATAAGTATTAAATTTGTATTGGTACGTATGCGACAAAATGACGAATAACTCAATATCACGCCAACCGATTCCAATAATTCTTTTCTTATTTGAAAGGATACACTTCTAGGGTAGTTTGATGATAGTTTGGTAAGGTTCCGATTATAAAATCCGGTCAAAATTGAGAAAAATTGTTTTTATTTTGGTAAATTTTAATTATATTGGAATAGTTACAAGGGAAAACTTTGTTAAATTTATTGTCAGAAGTAAGATTCCACATCGTTGCATTTCTTTTTAACCAACCTCAAAAAAGATGTTTTCATTTTCAACCGAATTCAAAAAAGGGAGAGGTTCCCAATTCACCCGAATATTTTTTATGTATTTTCTTATCAATATACCAATATGATAGTTTCCACAAAAATAATATCTAATTGAGTCAAGTGTAACATATCACAACAGATGCCACTCGTTGGACAAACTGAGGTTTTGGGCGAGTATGCATATGTATATTGCATTCATTTTGTATAAAATAAACTATAAATATAAGTTTGTTTTTAGTGGTTTATTTCTGTTATATACAAATGTTTTTTTTTATTTTTCTTTCGCTTGTTGGTACTGTAAGTTTCCACTTCTTGCGTAATTTTATAATTCAAGGACAACCGAAGAGTACTCTGTTCAGGTTTTGCATACGCGGCAAATTTCGTACAATAACTATAATATGACTTTTACTGTGCCCTAAGGAACTGAAGGAATTAATTTCAGATTCTCAAATACAGTAGAAAAGACAGACAGCCGGGCAGATATATGAACAACAAAGAGAACCTATACATAAGGGTTCTGTTTTTCTTCTTAAGTAGAACTCTAAAAACCACCAACCAACCATTAGTTTAGTAACCATTAGTTCAATTTCACATTCAAATGTATCCCGGACTAAGTGTCAACCAAAAAGCTGCTCACATCTTGGTCCCCTCACGTGCCAGTCGATAAGAGCAGAGTAATGTGCTGCCTATAAAGGCTCCTTTAAATGCTGACGGTGATTTTTAGTCATATGTATATTTATAATAGAACATAATATTTTACTAGATAAGTCAAATTATACATATATTCGTATTATAAGTAAAATGTGCGTTATTGTATTCTTTCACATGAAATTCTATATCATTACATTGCATTTATGATGGAAATTATAATTGTAATAATGACTAAAAACATATTTGATTTAGTAGTCTTGTAGGACTATATACACAACTATATAGGGAATTCTTAATTATGACTCGTATAAATACAGCCTCATGTGGTGTTATTAATTAAATTCTTAGAATATCAGGTCCAAATCTGTCATTGATGAGAGAATCGGTGTTGTTGTAAAGCCCAATAGGACCGAGACTATTAAGGTGGTGTTCAAAAAAAAAAGCGTTAACCCCGAACCTACGTGCAATGGGCATTGGGCAATTGCCAATAACCAACCTAGGCAAGATTTGGTGAGCGATAGTGTTTGTAATTTAATTGTAATATATTACTATTGTCATTATTATAATGACAAATCTTTTAGAATTATATCACTTTATTCACTGAATACGTTTGTCTTGTAACATTTTAATCATGTTATTTTAAAAATTAAATGTAGTATAAAAATACCTAGTTTTCAGTTTCTTGTTATATAGAGTCGAGAGTCGAATTATCGTTAGATCGTACAGTAGGTAGGGGTAGGTACTAGGTGCAGTTTCGAAATCAACAGTCAACACTGATTTACGCCTATGATGCGATGGTGGGGAGGGGGTAGTGCAGAATAAGGGAGGGGGAGTGTTCGGCCTCCACCTAGATGGCCTAGGTGCTTGCTATTAGTTAGTGCGTAACCGTCCCCGTCCGACCCCCACCTTATATACTCTGCACCCCTTTATAGTGCACCTATTTATTGCCTCGTATTTATCATGTTTTGCACGTGAATGTCGAGAATTATATATTAAGATAGTACTATTTATTCGTTGAACTTACGTAAACATATTTGCCAATACAAGGAAAATAAATATCTAAGTATTATGAATGAAAGTAAAAAATATATATATAAAACAAAATATATGGGTACTCTTACTTTATTTTGTGGGTGTCTTCGATAATCAACGATTGGGGAAAGTGTCCAGCCGTGGGCGTCAAATGAGTAATATGATGACAATCATGAATTCGATCTCGCCCCCTAAGGGCTCCGTACCATTCTCATAGTTTACTAACTTATAAAAACGTCAACGTGACTTACAAAGGTTGACAACTTAATTTTAAGGGTATATGACTGGGTCTTTCCTATAATTTAATTGACCAATTTCAGTGGAAGTGTAGATCCACGAGAAGTCCGCCGAATTTCGGAAGCATTGCGTGTTGAGTGGCGCACGTGGCTCGAGTGGTTCGTTGCCAGGGCGAAGAAATTAAAACATTAAAAATTTCACTTCCTCGAAAAATAATTGAACCGACAACCTGTCGGGTTTACAGTAACGCGATTGTGCTCCTGAGCTCCGATTGGCCTTTTAAATTTCTTAAGAGGATCATTTAGATACAATGCAATAAGTATTTAAGTAGTCCAAATACATAGGTAGGTACTACATTGATACATCCTATTTTATTAGTTATTGATAACTATTCTCTAAAAAATGGTTCACGTGGTGAACTTGGCAAAAAGCAAAAATGGTTCTTAAATTAGTGATCTACTAATTTAAGTTACTAGCCTGCAAAATATATCGTTAGCATAACAATATTTCTGATATCAGATCAGCGATTTGCTGAAACTTTTTTAATTAGGTACCCTCCTGTGGTTTTTTTATATTCGTAACCTTTTTTCATTGTTGTCCGTCGATTTTTTGGTCATATGTGGATCGATTTAAAAAAAACTTTTTTTTAATTACAAAAGCGTAGGAACTTTCCCACTGAAAAAAAGAAAGCTATATAAAATACCGACTCGCAAAAAAAAAAGTTTAGTGTAGGTAATAATATACCTAGTTAGCGTCAATAATTTCATTTATTATTTTGCAATTTTCATAATTTCCAAGTAATTAAAATATTATATTGTACAATTCAGTCTACGTCAAGTTTGTGTATACAAGTATAGTTTTGAAGTCGGTTTCTATTATTTATTATTTTTCCTAAATTGATTGCATAGTTATTGGTGCGTATTTAAAAAAATATATCTATAATAAATGATCTGACAGGGGTCCGGGTGAATGGAACGTTCGTTGATCCATCACATTTGTGGAGCCCACCGAGCTGGTCGGGGAGGAACCACCGCGCCGCTGACACGATTACGTGTGTAGAGCGAGAGGCTGCAGACTGAAATCGTCGTTTCATATTTCCGCTTTCCTATTGCGACAAACCTGAATGTTACCTTTGTGCAATTGTAAAACTTATGGATATATGAAATTAGAAGATGTAATTTGATATCATTTATATATGTTTTAAGTGCAAGTTATTTCAATCATGCGCGCAATACTTGCAAAGCTTGCTTATATCAGCTTAGTATTTATGAGGCTAGTAGATACACTAAATTTTTTATACGTGATAGAGTAGTTCTGATCTGAAGATCATCACTATATTTTTTATATCACCTTGCAAGGATTTATTTATGTAAATGATGAATTATTTATGAAAAATATGATATAATAAGTGTAAAGATTTAATTTAAAATATTTAATTAAAAACCGCTTGAAGCCTCTTAATAAAAATGAATCGCCCGCACTCTAAGCTAAACAACTAGGGTGTAAGGTTACATTAAAAATACAACGGCAGCATTTGAGGCATTAAGCGCTAGGTAAGCATCGGATCTCCATTTCCTAGTAACGTGGTTGCTTATGGTTTCTAGCTGTCGCCACGCCCATCCCCTCCACTACCGACGATCCTAGTGACCTAATTTTATGCCATAACAAAAGAACTTGCTCTTGGAGTTTAGAAAATCTAAGCCTGGACGCGGATATTAACAATACCAAAATTTATATAAAAAAAACTCAAAAACAACAATTTTTATTCTGTAAAATTTTGATAAGTATTATACAATTTTTATCAAAAACCTTGACGTACCAGTTAAAGGTTTCTTATGTTTTATATATTATATCAATAAGTTATTTAAAAGCTTTTATTTAGTTTCAATTTGTCCCGGTGGTTGCCAGTATTTTTGTAATCAAATCTTAAGTTCTACTTTCTGGCTGCCGAATGAGGTAAAATTAAAAAAACATGGCGCTGGTCTGATGATGAATTGAAAGGTGGCCATAGGAGTTCAGTAATTAGGCCACACAACCGCGTCGAGTTTGATTCGTTTATGGTAGACCATTACCGACCCGCTTACGAATACGCGACTCCATCACCCAAATTTAGCGCACCGTTTCTTTGTTATTTGTCTGTTTGTGCACGCTAATCTCCTTTTTTGGTTGTATAGGTATTAAGTCTAGACAACATCTAGGCTGTGGTTTATTTTAAAAATCTGGCTTTTCTAAGCTATAAGAGATATAAATATACTGTCTTGGGGAAAATTAACAACATGACAAACAATTTACATACCCACATATCAAAAAGGAAAGTGGAGTACCTGACGTGGAAGCCTAGCTGCTCATCTAATCTCTTAGAGATATAAATAAAGTCTTAGTAAAAGTTGATCAACATATCTTTTTCTGTCCCGTATATCCTGAAATCCGAAAATACCGGGATACCGGACCAAATTTAAGTTAAAATACAAGTTTTAACTTTGCATGCATCGGGACTTTTGGTACTTTCGCTTTTTAAGAAATTAAGTCATTAATATAAACAAAAATAAAGCAATTTCATTTAAGTCACCTGATAAGTGACCTACTTATTAAATAATGCTATGTTTTCTTTGCTTAGTTCTCTGCACTGTGCTGATCCTCTGCTAATTAATCAAACTGTTGTAATATCTTATTACTTAAAGGGTCTAGCTACATAAGCATTAAGAAGCTGTACTGCCTTTTAAGGATTTGTTTTTACTATGATTGTACTGCTTTTTTTTAATAGGTACCTATAAGTTAACATTCTGATGCTATAAGTTACAAAATAATTAAGCATTCCTCTACTTACGAGTATATCTTAAAATAACAGAAACCATCTTGAGGACGTGCATCATTTTGGTAGACCTGTCAATTTGCGGAGTTGTGAATTGACACCTACCAAAAGGTGGGAGTAGGATATAAAAACTGCCGTGAAAACAATAAACTTACTATTTTTACAATATATTACTCTCAAATATTTTGAAAAATATATATAATGACCGTGAGAGTATATATGACCTTAATTAGAGACCAATTAAATATATATAATGACCTTAATTAGAGACCGTGAAAATAAAAATTAACTTTAAGGATTGTTAACCCCTTAAATCACCATCGTAAGGGTTAAAGACAAAAAAGCAGTGTGTCGCTATTTCGGACAAAAAGCGATACAAACACTAAAAAAAATAATTAGAAGCCAGTGCAGCTTTCCCATGCTTATGCGGCTAGACCCTTTGTGAGAATACAATGAGTAAGTTGACAAAAAATTATTAAATTGGTTCGGAAACTTGGTGAATTGAAATCCACCTAACTCACATGCTCGAGCTATGAGCATACACAGAAGGAAAAGAAATTGTGGAAGTAGCTAGAAAAACCAGAAACAACTTTTCAAAACATATTTTTGTTTACTAAAACCGCATTTTATCTTTTTTTACTGTTATAAGTGATAATATTATAGAAAATAAAATAAAAATGGATTAATTATATTTTACAAATATGATAATGGGGAGTCGATGATGCTAACTCGGGATTTGCTCGAGCGTCATAGAGACCTATTGGGTTCCGAAGCTTAGATGATAACAAGAAAAAAAATTCATATTATACATATCTTTAGACCGGTGGGGTGAGCTTTTGATTTTCAAAAATATAAAAGAAGCTGTTGCATGATGGACATACTGGAGCGCGTCAGATATTAATATCATAAATTTCCTACGTATTCTTAAAAATTTTAATATGTTAATCTGACTGTTTCCATGATGGAAAAAATGGTGGTCGCATGTAAGAGTTAAAAATGAAAAGAAAATAAGAGTCATCGATCGCGTCAGATTTTCTAACCCCTTAGGAAATCTGTATCAAGAGAGCCTGAAAAATATATCTTATATAATAATCTGACGATTTGGATGTGACACAAACTCGCAGCAATGTTACAATGTGAAAAAACAATTTTGTCACTTTGAAATAATCAAGCGCGTCAGATTAAGATATATATATGGTTCATTTTCATGCACTAGACGTGCTATCTCATAATCCGACCATTATCTGAAGGGACTTGCCCAATACGAAAATATTAATTTTCATATATTTTTTAAATCATTTATCGTAATCAATTAAAAAAAACTCAAGAAATATCATGTAAATAAAAGAAAGTATGTTTGAAATAGAATACTTGTATTTATAAGAAAAAAACTATAAAAATTTTTGGTTATTCACAAATCATAATCCATAGCCATATGTGGGTGGCTAAGTGGCCTATATAAAACAATCTTTAACTGTCAGCTGGCGCGGACTTTTTTTTAGAATTTTTAAAGGACAATTCCGTTACACATGACCTTTACATAGAGTATGGATTGATGAAGTAAGTATGAGTCCCGGTGAGAGCCACGAGCATGGCTCCGTGAGACGACGGGCGGACCGGGCCACGTGCACCGGTGCACCGGCGTTGCCTGGCGACGCGCGGGCGTCGGGGCGCCGCGTTCTCACGCCCGCGCCTCGCCCGCCGCCGCCGCCAACGCCGCCGCCGCCGCCGCTGCCGCCGACCGCGACCAGTCGCCTCCGGGAGCGCTCGCTTGTGCGTCGTATTCGCGCTTTCTTTGCGCGCACATTGTGTCAGCCGCACCCGCCGGTGTGTGCATTCCGCTAGCCATAGTAGATTCTGCCCACTGCCCGACTGTCAATAGAGAATGGACGGAGACGTGTCCCAAGATGGCTCCGGAGATGCCTCTCCCACCTACGAAGACAGGTATGTAAAGCTCCCCTCGTCTCTTGCCCGACATCTTGCATTTGCCATAAGGAAATATGTGTTATGACTTAAATTATTAACTACTCTTATTATAGCTAATTGGAATTCTTATAAGCAGAGAAGCGGACCGTTTCGTTTTTTATTTTTTTTATTTATACAAGATAATTAATTAGATGATATTATGAACTTTAAAAAAATCATTTTGTATCTCTTATGTTGTTCTGTTTATAATAGCATGAATAATTATCAGGTCTAAATGTTACAACTTAATTATGGCATTAGTTCTCGGTCAGATCTTAAAATAAGGGTTCAGCCGTGTGTTATACAGTATGTATCAAGGAAACAAGTGCAAACTGCACACGAGCGTGAACTATTCTTATAGTTAAACATGCACAATTGCACACTTCGCCTGTAAAACCTGTTTTTATATGCTCTTGTTTCGTGAAACGTACGGAATGTTACATATTTTTATATCAATAACACTATCTGCTGCACATACCGCTGCTCAGCATTTATACGTACTTAAATTATAATAATATTGAAATAGTATTTATTCTAAATGGCAAAATCTCATTTATAATACACACACACACACACACAACATTGAGCCGATGAAAAGAAATCCGCAAATCTAAACCTGTTATTGTGATTATTGTACTCGCTCAATCATTCATAAAAATTCCTGTATTAACTATACACATTTAATAAACGAATTAATACTTAATTATCATAAAGTACCTACATACTTGTGTATATCTAAAAATATATTTAAAGTAATTTTTGTTATCTTTTCGTTTGTCTGCTTATTACCTACTCTTTGATACAAAAACAACATAATACGTATGTAAATCAATATACGAGTATATACGTCTGTAAAGTTGTAACTTGAAAGGCAACTTTTGTGATGTAATAATCCGATACTTCTAAAAAGACTAGAGCCCGTCGTGGCGCAACGGCAGAGAGCGTGACTGTAAGGCGTCGGTTGTGGGTTCGATCCCCACTCGAGGAAATTAAATATTTATTTACAACATATTTTCATTTATTCGCTCTGGTGTCGAGGCAAAGCGCGGCGTTGAGTTCTGCCACTCAACACGCAATGCCTCCAGAATTCGGCAGAAAGTGGGGAACGGAGTGTCTTAACACTAGGTTCCCGCTGCCTACCCTGCTGTGTGCGGGGGATACAGCGTGAAGATGATTTTTTTACGCTACATTTTTAAAATGTTTTTTTTATAATTTTGTGTTGCTAATAATTTGAACTAAAAAGTAATCGCCAATGCAATATGAGGTAATTTTATGTGAGTGTTATCTATCATATTTGAAATAAGATATGTTAAATCTTATCTTTAAGCATTTTTATAACATTTCTAGGTTAATGTTGATTTGCACCCTTCTAGTAATCTTTATTACGCACAACAGTGTAGGAGGACTAGTTTAGCTAGTGTCAAGTCACACTCCCTTTACCATTTTTTGTCAGAACCTTAGACATTGCGTGTTGGGTGGTGAAAAATTAATTTAATTTAACATTTCATATTGTTAGGTTAACAGGAAATACAGTATAAGTTTTGATTACGCGGCAAATATAACAACGGAATATAAAGGGCCGTTCGATTCAAAGTATTATTTTTTCACTGCTGCAAGTGGCTATTGAAGACAAAAAAAAATTGGCAACTTCGTTTTTTTTTATTTAGTTTATTAGTAACTAGTGGGCCCGGACGCGGCTACGCCTGCGAAAGTATAAGCCTAAATAATTAAAATAAGTTAAGAAAAAATAATAAGTGGAGATTTATTATTAGAAAAAATATCTAAGTAACCGAAATGAACAAACAAAAGAAGTAAAAGTAACTAAAGGAAATTCTTAATATTAAAAAAGTACCTAAAGTTGGCCGTGCGCGTACTAAACATTTTTCTATATTAAATAATGATTAATTTTTACGAACAATATTAAATAAAATCCCAAATTATTAAAATTACGATATTTTAAGTGTATAACATCGGTATAGATAACGGAACTGAGATAAATTAATTATAAGCAGCAAATAACTACATAAAAAATAATAGTAATTCGAAAATATATAAAAATTTACAAA
>DWNA01002983.1:0-10730 GCA_018249835.1 Heliconius besckei
AGAAAATATCTCTAGATACGCCGTTAAATATCTCTAGAAAATATCTCTAGATATGCCCCGTTTCTACAAAAATTTTTAGTGATTTTCTTAAATCAATGAAATTTTTACATTATCTTCTTTTTAAACTGCAACATCTAACTGGCGCACATAAAAACAAAATGTTATTAACTTTTTACCTATACTTCTTTTATGGCAATATTTTATAATCAAATTAAACGATTGCTACAGCTGGTCTGCGAATATCAAGACACTCATTACATATGCATATCTTAGAATACGATTACATACTAAAAATGTAAGTGATAACATTTAGTGTGCGAACTTCACGGCAGCTATACAGTGAAGTCCAGTACAACATCGACCTAATCTAGTGAAATATATTAAATAAATGTTATAAAATCTTTAATTTTCGCGATTTTTACATATTCTAAATGAAACTCTTAGACCGGATTACACGTCTACTCGTGACCACGGACTACTACAGTATTCAGATTTCAAAACGTTGGTTTTTTTTTCTGACTTGGAAGTTAATGCTGTTAGCCTTATTAACCTTTCCACCGGTTGTGTAAGGAAGAGGATACTCTGTCCCTGAGAAAGTACTACGTGGCTGCTTGACAGGATGTCCCCTTGGAATACTCGAACCGGTGCTTGCGGCCGTCGATCAAGCTAGGAAAGTTGAATCCCGTGAGCTGGTTTAAAACTCCGATCACTTCGTTGTTTTCCACTTTAATTCTATAGCTCAATACGAAGCGCCTAAAATCGTGGGGTTTCGAAGAAATATATACGCGATTAATCCGGTTTAAGTGTTTCATTTCAAATAGCAAATAAATACTTCTTTGAATCGACAAAAATAATTTTGAATGCATTTTTTTAAGGCATATTTGTATACTATTTCGTTTCACTATTAAGTATCTGTAGGCACGGGTGACCTCCGGGTGTGTCTATACGCGGTAAGTATTGTCATCGTAGTACAGACGTATAGTAATAATAAGGCAATATTTCAATAAACAGTCGTTTAGACTTGGCCGAATCTATTATAATATTACTCTCACGTTAGAACAGCTCTGGTAATAATAAATAAATATACATTTTTTTTATTATTTGTAGCAAAACTAACTTTTAACCCGATTACAAAACGCAAATAAGGGTAATTAATTATACGCATTTTTAATAAGCTATCTTTTGATTCTATCTTTCTTTAACATTTCAAACATCAAACTGCCAAGAATCATTTTGAATAAAATCATCAATTATTTCGCACAATAGCCTGACAGTTTGAACTAAAAAAAATTAAACAAATAAATAGCAATAACGTAGAAGCACAGTTTCAAAAACAATATGTTTAAATAATATAAAAAATAACAAAATTAATTTTCGCATTTTTTAAGCAAGTGTAAGTCGAACATATGTAATAGTAAAAAAATCGAAACTCATCCAACAAATATTTACTTTGAATAGTTATTTGACAAAAAGAGAAATTATATGATAAGCATATAAAGCCTATAAAATTTTAAGGTATTCATCGATTTACAGTCCTTCAAATAAAAAAAAATTGAAATCAATGAAATAACGGATAACTCTATGGACACAAATAATAAACATAATATGCATCGAATATACAACCTCTACCTTTTTTAAGTCAGTTAAAATGATTTTTAATAATATTCTTAAAAGCCAGAGTGTACTAGCCAGAGTCTACTATTATAAGACACACGAATAGAATGGACAGATCGTCACAACATTAGTAACAATAATCATTTATTTGCTCTGAAACACAACCGCGGCGGCGAACGGAGTAAGGCAACGAAGGCGGTTCATACAAAAATATACAATTACACGGTTATATCCAGACACCAATTAAATATACGCTTATTATTTATTACATATAAGGAATGTGTATGAGGAGGATGCTGCGACATATGACCATACACTCAAGTAAATTCTATATATATATAATTATTTAATATAAAAATAGTTTTAATAATAATCGTCGAGGACAGGTTTTGATCTCCATTTGAAATAATTCTTGTTTAGAACAAATTTCAATTTTCATGAAAGTAAGAAAAGTAAGAAATAAAGAAAGCTTATAAACCCAATTAAATATATATTTAAAATATTAATATCTATACGGGCATTTGCACACCATAAAAAACAACAAGATAAAAAAAAAAAAACCAGCCTCTTCCAACATGAATATACATTTTACATACATATAACATACATACTAATTTACGTATATTATAAAACTTTGTTCATATATTGATAGAACAAACATCAATACAATGTGTTTATAAATATTTTAATATATTGTTTGGTTTTCATAGTAAAGTCCACATCCCCCATTGATATGTTAGGATCGCTTTAAATTGTACATAAATATATAAAACACACTTAATGACATCGATTAGTATTTACCTGACAAAAAAAATTCACGATAGTCCTTTATTTATAATTATTATTGCAGTTTAAAGTACTGCTAACTAAATAGAAAATGACTTTTAAGTGCAGCTGATAGATTAATTTCCGCGATCTTTTAGGGCACTAACTGTTAAGGCTAGTGTTGCCATTCAAAATGTAATATTGTAAAATGTAAAACCAATATCTTTGCTCTTTTTCTTACTTGTTCTAGAAGGTAAACAATATTTTTATGTATTATATATAAATGGAAAATAAAATGATGTCATATATTCTTAAGTTTATAATAATATTAATGATATTTTATTTAAAAATAAAAAAGACACTTAAATAGAATAAAATTGTTTACCATCAGACAAGTAATAAAAAATCTTGACCGATCCCGCAGTCTACTTCAAATATAAATAAGTATTTTTAGGACTATCATTATAAGCTATTATATATCTTCTTAATGTAGAAACATATATCAGTAAGGGTAGTTGCCGATAACCCTTAAAATAAAATACTTATAAATAGATTATAAGAAAAATATAAGTCATAAGTTATTTACACCTATCAATGTCTACTCAAACTAAATGACTTTGATTTGAGGGTAAACACTTGTGTATTACAATATAAAAATATTTCTTAACTAAAATAAAAACTTTTTATGTAATACCAAAAATTTTGTGTGCAACTTTTAAAAAATATATAATATATGTGTACTAGGCTTAATTACGTATATCAATATATTACTTCTATGCTTAATTAAGTACTCACTCACTCAAAGAGGTGATCTTTAATAAAACAATTTGTTTTATTAAAAAAAAAGCGTGTCCTAAATGTCTACACTATAGTGTAGTCGAGTAAAAGCAAACAGACAAACAAACTAACACTAACTTTAGTGCTCAAAATTTTTAAATTTATATTACCATTACAATTTTTGAAGAAAAGAAATATAAATAAGCATATTAACAAAGACAGCTTCTCTCTAGATATTAACTTTTATAGAAAGTAGAATGGTTTTGTCCAAAATCGATTTTAAACAGAACTTCAATTATTCGTAAGTCTTCTTTCAAACGACAATACTACTAATATATTAATTACAATATTTGTTACATTGAAGACAATATTTAATGAACCTTGAAACTCCTATTATAATAGTTAAATAATGTATTATGGACAATATCATCATAGCAATTACAAGGAAACGAAAACGAACGGAACATATTAATATTATTTTAAAAACACAATTGGGAGTCTCAAAATTTATTATACTCATATAGTTAAGAGTCCTATGTATAACGATTATTTATGAATACAGCTCTGACAAACAATAATATGACGAGCGTGACTAGATTATAGGGTATTCTTTGTTATTTTAAATGCGAATGTTACACTCAGTATATTTTATAAACTAACTAAAAAACTATGTTTTGTAACAAGTTAGCAGAATTATAATAAATAAATATTAGTTATTCATCAAGTCTTACTCGCTTAACATCTGGTTCTTCGTCATCTTCCCAATCCCAATCGTGATCAGCATCTTCCTCTTCTGAGCGCGTCGGCTCGAGTGTCTCGAGTTGGTCACGTGGGTCGAGCGGGTCGTGTTGCTCATGTGGGTCGAGAGGGTCGTGCAGGTCGTTCTGCTCGTGTGGGTCGTGTTCAGGTAGTTCGTCGTCATCATCCATCGCTCTCTGCATAACCGCTATGGGCGGTTCTCGACGGTGTTCTGCTACGCGACGCTCGATTAGGAAACTCACGTACTCGTCATAGAGGAGCCGGATTAGATGGAACGAACCAAACGATGCGGCAGATCTGTAATAATTATTATTAAAAAGTCAAGATCTGTAATAATTATTATTAAGTAGTAAGTACTTAATAATATATGTATGGTTCAATTCATCTTTTTAATCATATACCTATATTGATGTTTTATAAATTTATGTTTTTAGCCGTGGTGATATCCCTATTCAATGACAGTTCCTTTTTGACAACGGGGCTAGGCAAAAATGGACCTAGAGTGCTTCGATCAATTATACCCTAGATGAAGGATTACAGTCTAAAAAACGGCAAGATAAAAAATACAAGCACAAAACATTTTGTGTTCTTATTCGATTTTAGTATGGTCCAACCTCAGCCAACGTGCGGACGTCCCAAAATGCGTCAGTGTGCTTTATTAAATCAGTATTAAACAATTAAATACAAGCATTTCATAATTTGACCAATATTTGCGATTACCAATATTGGTTGGTCTGGACTAAAACACACATGAAGTGGATGTATTAATTTTGATAATTGTTAAACCTTTTTTTTCTTATAGGTTTCCTACTGATCTATTTTTCTATACACATTGGGGCAAAACAGTCAGGACACTACAACAAGTCAAACATATAGACTACCTTATTAGGGTGTTTGCTGGTGTTTATGGAAGAATCTGTACTTTCTGTAGCTCCGTATGAGGTTGAAGTTCCGTGAGTCATAATAATATAAACTTTTGGTGTTTACTTGTGCAGGCACTTTTACCTCAGGGTGAGCTCGCGGATGACCAGCGACGAGTAGAAGGACCAGTCGAGCAGCAGGCGGCGCGCGCGTGGCGTGTAGTCGGCGCGACGCTCGTGAGGGGCCAGCGCACCGCGCACGCTCGCCTCTAGCCACGCCGCCCACGCCTCCAGCGGCGCGCCGCGCCCCAGACGCGCCTGCGTGCCACAAAAAATATATACTACAACCGAAGAGACCTCAAGCCCTAGCTCTAATTGAAATAATATTTTTGTATTGGATACTCTGTTCACTTCACGCTGTATCTTGCACAGCAGGGTAGGCATAGGGAATCTAGTGTTAAGACACTCTGTTCCCCACTTTCCGCCGAATTCTGGAGATATTGCGTGTTGAGGCGAAGAAATAAAAATATAAATTTAAATAAATATTTTATTTCCTCGAATAGGGAATACACCCACAAACAGACGCGTTTTTAGTCACACTTCGTGCCACAACGCATTTTCTTCCATAGTTTACATCCGTATCTGAGGGTGTTTTAAAAACCAGCATGCCCCACACTGTGCCACAGATAATTTTTATTTATTTCCATTCCACCACGCTGTTAGAAAAGTGTAGTGTAAACATGTAGTAACACTGTTTTATGCGAGATACAGTGTCAAGGTAAAAGAATAATAAATATTTATATTTTACCTTAAAATCAGCTTCTAATTTGTGCGCGGTGTTAGCACTACCGCACGCGCAGGCCCAGGCCGCTTGCTCGCGCACCACTCGGAAGTCCACGCGGTTGAGATCCGATAGCATCTGTTAAAAAATAATTTTACATAACTGGCTGTATTGGCTGTAATAATTACTATTTATACATCATTAGATATAATATAATATATTGATAAAATCGATAAACTAAGTTAAACTATTACGAAAATTATTTATTAAAGTATGAAATAACGAACGATTGAGTAACTACTGAGTGTATAATTGTGGAATATACGATTATGCCACACACTTGCAAATAAGCGAAGTATAAAATAAAAATATTAAAAATACATTATGTATTAATTTAGTTCACTAAGTTAAACCTAAAAAAAACTATAAATGACAAGTATAATATTTAACAACCTGCTGTATCTGGTGCTGGTTATTGAGAACGGCGCGCGCCGCCTGCGCCAGGTGGTTGAGAGAGGTGTAGCGGCGCAGCGCGGCGGCCAGCGCGGCGGCGGCGCCGGCTTGCGCGCGCGCCGCCAGCGGTGGCGCCGCGCCCGCGCCGGCCCGCAGCGCACCCTCCAGGCTCTTAGCGAAATTGCGGATAGCCTGCGTGAGCGCGGACGGGATGGGGCGCAGCACGTCGGGCAGCAGCAGCTCCACGGCGCGCTGGTGCAGGCGCAGCTCGGCGCGTCGCAGCCACGCGCAAACGTCGCGACGCGCGGTCAGGCGCAGGCCCGCGCGCCCCACGCGCCGCCAGAAGGCGCGCCGGCAGCGCTCCACGCCACCCGTGTCCAGCGCCGCCACGGCCTCCAGGAACTCCACACCGTGTTGTCTGCTCGAAAATTGGGCGGAAAATTTGTAACAAATAGACTTAATAGTATAATAATAGATTTATTTTAAACATTCTATTAGGGGTCTGTCAAAGACAGATCCCTCACTACTCGATGAAAATAAAGTTATGATTGTTTTTATTAAGTAAATCATTATATTTTCTAAATTTTATAATTCATAACTTCATAAAGTTTTGTTTTTAATTAAATTGGCAAATCGCAAGTTTCATAACATAAACTTACATGAGAACAAAATAATATATACTTTTCACACAACAGCATATATATATAAACAGGGTGTCCCAAGAGTCAACGATAAAACGAAAACAGGTAATAGGCCAAGTCGTGACAGCTATGAGAAAAATATAAAAAAAAATCTATGTCATGAATTTTTCATATTATGATTACAAAACCATTCTCCATGAATAAAATATTGGCAATGTGTCAAAGACCGAGTATATGGCCTGCGAGATTGCGGACTAGAGCACTAATTCACTAGCGTAATTCACAGAAGGGTTACTCATGATTACATTACAGAAAAAAAAATGAAAAAAGAGTAATATTTGTAGTCTTAGGACTTGAAAATCATCACAGGGTGTCGGTTTTTTAGATATTTCATTAAATCAATTTAATATTTTTTTAAATATTTTTCTCATAACTGTCACGACTTGGTCTATCACCTGTTTTCGTTTTATCGTTGACTCCTGGGACACCTGTATATATATATAACTCAATTGTTATAAGGCCATTGATATTATGGCTTTAACGAGTAGTCTATTGTTGAACAACATAAACAGCAAATAACTAAATATGTATTTGTTTAAAATTTTAAAAAAATAAAGTAATATAAAGTCCCGCTGAGTTTCTTGCGCCTGTTCTTCTCAGGTCTGAGGCACTAACTTTTTTGAACTGGTAGTAAATTATTTGACGTTCAAAAAATAAAGCGTGTAACTTTTTAATTTGAATAAAAATATTTAAATTTTGAATTTTTTGAATTTTGCTAGGAGACAACGCTAACATAATTTTATATCACGCGCGTAATAATCTACTTATACAAAATTGCTTAGTAAGTTCGTAACTAGGGGATCATAAAGTAAGAGATTTGGACGTAACCTAGCGATATAAATACAATGGAGCGAAATACTACCAGGAAAACATAAATAGGTAAGAAATTATAAAGATGACAAACCTATGATGTTCACTTAGCTGACGCAGCGCGTCGTGCGGTATGTCCTCGGGCAGGCCGTCCACGTGCAAGTCGGGCGGGTCGGGCGCGCTCACGGCGCCCAGGTACTGGCGGTGCGCGCCTGCCGCCCCCCCTGCGCCCACGCCAGGGCTCTGTTCTACATGATCCTGTTACAGTTATGAGAGAAACTTCTTTGAATACATGAGGACATGTTTAAAACTAATAAACAAATTTGACAAGATATCATCGTTAAAATAAATGTCTGGTTTTGTTGTTACAATACTTTGCATCACAGTAAAAATAAATTATTAATATAATAATTACTTTAATGTTTACATAAAATTTAGCTTTGTTTATTCGACAGACATTATGTAAACAGTAAACAATAGTAACAGTAAACAATAGTAAGGAGTATAACAATACAATAAGGATTCCGATCCTTATTGTCCTTAAGAACAGAATCAGTGTGGCAGTATGATCATGGTAATTCACTGATATCATATACTAGCAGACGCGCGCAGCTTCGCTAGCTTATTTAGGGGTGAATTCTAATAAACAGTGAAACATGTGTTCAATGAAATATTTTCAAGAGTCTAAATTTCAAATTTTATAAAAATCTGTGGCGAGTTGAAGATTTTTCCATACAAACTTTGAACCCCTTATTTGCATCCTTAGCGGGAGAATTCTAGAAAACTATGAAACACGTATTCAATTAAATACTTTTAAAAATCTAAATTTCAAGTTTTATAAGAATCGGTGCCGATTATTTTTCCATACAAACTTTCAACCCCTATCTCACCCCTTTAGGGTTTAAATTTTACAAAATTGCTTCTTAGTGGATGTCCAGATTACGAAAGTAAACATCTGTCCAAATTTCACGTTTCTACCATCAGCGGTTACGGCTCTGCGTGCGTCTTACCTCAGTCAGTGAAGACAAGTCCTTTTATATATTCATATACTCGTATATATAACTAGGGGAGCTTTGAATTTGGTGGGAATACCGTAGTAGTAGGGGAGACTGAGGCTTTCTGTATCATTTTTTATGAATATTGCTGTATTTTGAAAACTCTACATATTCGAGTTTGTTCTTGTGTACTCGTATATGCTTATGGTGTAAGTATTTGAGTATTTAATCCAAGTAACTATTTAATAAAACTACTATCGTATTTCACATAAAATTGACTTTGGTAAAAACTAAAACTAGTTACAACTTGCCCCTTATTAGGGGCTAGATGTAACAGGCTCGAGGTAACTAGAAACAATTCAAAATGTAGTTACTTTAGAAAGGTATATTTTATTAATTATAACCAATTTATTTTTTAAATGTTCTACAATCAATATTGGACAAGTAACAGTAATAGGAACAGGTTTTTTTATAGAATCACAAATTGTATTGTGCTTACAAAAATCAATAATGAGAATGTTTGTTATAAATGTTGAAACAAAGTATTCACAACTTAACTCATCAACATGACAGTATGTAGCGTTCTGTTCATGTCGTCATGAACAAAAAAAAACATACAACTGGATTGCTCTTTTATCAAACTAACTAAGCTAACTATCACTTACTACTATTATGAATGGGTAAACATCTAATTTAATAGGTTAAATAGTCGTCTCAATTTGTCATACAATTACGTGGTTTCAATTGACGTGGTTTTCCCAAAGACACCGCGAAATATAAAGTTCGGCTTATTACCACTGATTTTAAAATTTAACCACCGCGGCCTTCAGTACCTTATCGTAATGGGTTTACGCCTCGGATACCCCTCGCCAAGGGGTCGCAGGAAGCCCATAGGAACTTAGTAGGTAGAAGTATCCACGAGACTGCCACGTCAACATTAAGATACCATCTTAGTAAAATGGTTATATTTTCTCTATTTTAGAACATGTGTTTTTGTATTATTTCCCGTTATTTTAGAATTGAATTAATTTACATATATATATGCTAATATTAAAAATAAAAATATGAAATTTTGCTTCAAAAGAATAGTCAAAACCTAACAAAGACTTTTTCTTCTCATCATAACCGAAAAATTTAAAATGATACCGCATCAGTAATCAGCTTCACGCTGTATCCCGCACAAAGCAGGGTAGGCAGAGGGAACCTAGTCCGGTCCTCACTTTCTGCCGAATTTTTGGAAGCATTGCGTGTTGAGGGGCAGAACTCAACGCCGCGCTTACTAATCTTATAAAGCACACTGACGCATATTGGCACGTCCGCACGTTGGCTTAGCTTGAACCATACTAAAATCGAATAAGAACACATAGTTCTCCGTGCTCGTATTTTTTTTTGCCGTTTTTTAGACTGTCCTTCATCTAAGGTATAATTGATCGAAGTTATGTAGCTAAATAAATACTTAATGTAGCATAATTAACAACATATAACATTAGTTCAATTAAGTATCCAAAATATTGTCAAGTGGTCAAGTCTATTCACAACGCCATCACTGATAAAAACGGCTGTTACTTTATACCCTCTATTTACCCTCGTTCAACAAGCTCTAGTCTCCCCTAGTATTCGCAGTTGGTATGAGACAAGACCTACTAAAAATACATAGTAAACAATATAAGTGACCTGATCATCATCGTCTTCCTTCAATCCGGTGGCGATACCATGTCTCACGTGATCGCCGTGGTCACTGTGCTCGCGCTCGTGGTCGTCCACGTCGTGATCGGCGCGCGCGCTAGGCTTGGCGCGTATGCCGTAGTAGTGGTACTTGGAGTTGCCGCGCGTGCCGAGGCGGCGCGTGCGCAGGCCCACGAACACGGAGCGGATGAGCTTGCCGAAGGAGGCCGCGTTGACGGGCTCGAGGCGGTGCGCGCTGCAGTGGCGCAGGTAGTGCGCGTACAGCGTCGAGCGGGGGAGGGATACACCTATGAAAACAATTTTTCAGTATATAAATCAAAAAACATATCATTGTTTACTTAAATATTATCTATAAGCGGTAAAATATACCTTTAAGTTTAGATAATTTATTATATAAGGAGAATAGGCAAATGAAAATATTAATATTCCCACTCGGTGAATTGAAATCACAACCGTCGTGTTTACACGCTTTTGCCCCCGCGCCAAGGCGGCCTCTCAATACAAAATAAACAGGAATATGTCTCTATAG
>DWNA01002984.1:0-10728 GCA_018249835.1 Heliconius besckei
CCCACTCGAGGAAGTGATTATTTATTTACGTTTATATTTCGATTTCTTGGCTCTGGTGGCAAAGCGCGGCGTTAAGTTCTGCCACTCAACGTAATGCCTCCAGAATTGGGCAGAAAGTGGAGAACAGAGTGTCTTAACAATAGGTTCCCTCTGCCTACCCTACTGTACGAACAAACTATTGAAAGCGTAATTATACAAAAAAATCTAGCAAAAACTAATAAATTTCTATTCAATGAGAATTGGAAAAGTGGTATGCTTCCTTAGCTACGCGTGACTTCATCATGTAATGGCTCGACTATGCACAACTATAGTATTGACTACGACTTTGCTTGTGAATCTTTGTTTGAAAAGTTAGTTGAGGCCAGTCGTGGCGCAGGCAGAAGTGTAAACGACGGGTTGTGGGTTCAATTCTCACTCGAGAAAATGAAATATTTAATATTTTCATTTCTTCGCTCTGATGTCAAGGAAAAGCGCGGCGAAAGTAGCGTTCCGCTACTCATCTACTATTTCGCTACTTCTTTTATGGACAAATTTAGAAAATCCTTAGTTTATTATTACATAAATTACAATAAAATGTATACGAGTTGATTTTGCTTTTCTGGTGTAGTCTAGCGGGAAATGGATGGTTTAATATTTTTTTGCATATTTATAGTATTTCCTATTAAATAAATGTTTTGTTTAACCTGTATTTAAAGGCTTTGTGTTGTGGCTTTGCTTATGGCTGCAAGTTCCTTCCTTAAAAACTAATTTAAATCTACCTATTAAACAGTAAAATAGGATCCGACGAATTGAGAATTTCCTTTTGTTTGAAAATCGGTTAAAAAGAACATACCTCCTAGTATGATAGGGACACACGAAAGCGAAATTTTGTCTAAAATTAAAAATAAAAATCTTATTTAAATTCAAATGCTTAAAAGACTAAGAGCTATGTATAACAAATATAATTCTACGGTTAAATACCCGAATTCATTCTAACCACGAATACAGTGAGTTTACAATAAAATTATTTAGCACAAAATATTTTTTCAATCAGAAATTCCTGAGATTAGAGCGTTCAACCAAACAAAATATTCAGGTTTATTAATATAATATATATGTATAGATATATTCAATATTGACTCATACTTTGAAAACCGACTGATAATATTAAATGGAAACACTAGACAGGTAACTGATTATCTTATCAGTCTTTGGCGTTTATTTCAAATAGATGAAATAAAATTTGAGCAGAAATGTTTAATATTTCAAGATAGAGAGTGGAGTCACTTCTTTCGCAACAGACAGACATGAACAAATAACTAACCTTATTAAGGTTCCGTTTTTTTACAGTAGAATACGGAACCCTAAATCTATTTGCGTGTTGGGTTTATATTTCAGTAGTAGATATGCGATGAAAATAATTCAACAAGTATTTTCATATGTGTAGGTATATTATTTAAATTTAACATTTTAAATAAACCCTAAACATATTTTTCTATCAATATTTCATATATATTTTTTTTAATATGGTTTTTTTTTACAATTTAAAAGAATATTATACAAAGTATTATGCAGTCGGTAAACGTGAAGCAATTTTATAATCAAGATCGAGTATCTATGTTAACAAATATTTAATATGATAATTGCATATTATGCACTAATTAGGAATTATGCACTAATGAGGCCGTCGTGGTGCAGAGGTACCAGTAGACTATAACTCATCGGTTGTGGGTTCGATTTCCAGTCGGGGCAATGAACTATCATTTATTATTCATTTCTTCGTTCTGGTACCTAGCAAGCCTTGACTGCTGACACTCAGCACTTAATGCCTCGAATAAGGCGGAAAGTGGAGAAAGGAGTGTCTTAACAGTAGGTTACCTTTGCCTATTCTGCCATGTATGGGATGTAGCGCGAACGTGAAAAAAATATACTAATTATATGCATGCTCTTTAAACTTAAACACTAAAAACACTAATTTTTTTTTTAAAAAACAACGATTATTCTTAGTATTGCCGTAAAATATTCAAATACTTAGTACTTTCAAAGTAATTTAGTCCTTATATAAAGATAAATAGAGATTACAATACTAAAATATTATATACCATCATGTTTTGAGTCAAACGTTTATCTGGAGATATCGATCTCCTTTGTTTTAACGTATTTGGGCGGAACGGTTCTTGAAACTAAATATCCGCTTATTATTCATTCTTATCCATTTAAATATAATAAAGACTTATTTATAGAATGCATAACAATTAACAATTAATTTTTAGGATTATTTATGACAATAAGATTAAGCATTTTGCCTGTCTCATTGTAATCGATTGTAATTTCGAAAAATGATGATGATAGTGGAGAACGAACTTCGTGTCTTAACACCGTCCTCTGCTACCTGCTATGCTGAATATAAAGTGAAGTGAAAAAACTCATTTAGTTTAGTTTTTAGTTTTTGCTCGAGTAAGCATACTAGTGGCGTTGATATGATAAATAACCAGTTTCGTTAACTCAAATAGCGTAAAATTGCATAATTCTATATATATAATACAGTTGTAATATAAGAACTTTTAACATGTAAAAGGTTAGCTTTTTCAGCTTCACGCTGTAACCAACATGTGACAGGCTAGGCACAGGTAGCCTAGTGTTAAGACACTCCGCTTTCTCCTTTCCAGCGAGTTCTGGAGGCACTACGTATTGAGTGAAAAAATGAAAATATTAATGTGGGATGTGTTAATCCAGTGGGATTCGAACCCTTGTGCCTCCTGCCTCAATTTGACTTATGATTCTCGAATTCCTTTTGTTTCTATTTTCTATCTTACATGAAAGCTAAATTAATATTTTTTTAAAATATTAATTATTTTGTTCATGGGTTTAACATGATATAAATATGAAAAAAAAAACAAAACTTTAAATACTTCAACTAAATATTACATACAAATATATTTGATATTTTAATAGAACCTACCTACTTTACCTATGTTAGAAAATGTAAAATAAAATCTAGATTTAAATTTTTTATTCAACTAACCAGATAAAAGATAGTAATCGCCTTTGAGCTAACATGATTATTGGTATACGGAGGCGGAAGGCACGTGTACGATACTGCAGCTATTTGCAGTATGGCGGGAGTTTTTTTCAAATATTTCTTGTCTAATAATTATATATTTTTATTTATTAATATATTTAATTAATTTGTTTAAATATTTCTTAATATTTACAGACATCTGCTGTTGGGCAATTTATTTTAATATTATGGGAACCTATCTAGTTAGGCCTGATTTAGTTTATTTTCACATTGTTATTTTTCAGCTTCACGTTGTACTACGCGTACAGCAGGGAAGGTAGAGGGTACCTAGTATTAAGACATTTAGTTCCCTATTTCCTGCCGAATTCTGGGGCCATTGTTTATTGATTATCGGAACTCAACGCCAATGATCCTCCTGATATGGTCCATTGCTTCAAGTATGAAAGGTATTTACGTAAAATTCAAGAAAAAAGTATAAGTACTTTACATAATATAAAGATTATATACATTGCTAATAGATAAGATTTTGCTTCATGCTATGTCAATTTTGAGAAGTTTATCTTTCTTTTTTTATCTGTTGTGCAATTTCTTCGGAAATATGAAGGTGATAAATGAATTGATATGTTAGTGTCTTGTTATCATAGTTTATTAGGAAAGAGATGTAAGAAAGAAAGAGATAAGTATTGTTAAAATATTAAAAAAATTGATATTTTCATTTCCTCTCTCTGGTAACAATACAATCAAACGCCGTGATGAGTTTTACTACTCAACACACCATATTTCAAAAATTTGGCTGAAAGTGGGGAACGAAGTGTCTTAAAATAAGGTTCCCCTCAGCCTATACTGCTCTGCCGTCATAAGGAAAAGAGGCACAAGTAACATTTTCTACAAAATTGAGTTATATATATATTCGGCATCAGGAAAACATGATTTATCTGCCTAATTTTTTGAGTATTTTTAGTAATAATATAAACAGATATCATAAGCCGATAGGGCACAACTGCACCATATTGCTAGTTATAGTGCAGCAAAAGGGCACATTGTGAGATATTACTTTTACTCATTTAAAATATTTTATTGAAAAAGCGTAATTGGCGTGTATGTTAAATATTAAAGGCTTATTAGTGGCAATTGCGCCTATTTTTATACTTACAACTTAGCATTATTGGTGTAGAAGAAAAGACACAACTGTCAGTCTTTACTACTAAAAAAGTGAACAAAAATGAAGTGAAAGAGGAGAGGTATTGCCACGGGGCTGCATAAGTATGACCCAGTCCATGTATATGTTTGTCACCAATATAGGCACAAAACTTTGATTGAAAACAATAAGCCGCGGGCAAAACATTACAGTTTAAAATTGCTCCATTCGGGGTAACATTATAATTTTTTTTAAATCTGCAGCAAAAATTAAAGTGTCAGTGTTCCCTGTACATTGACACTTTAATATTTGCTGCAGATTTAGAAAAAGTTACGCCAGAATGAAAGAAATGACGAGAGGACGGAATGCAATGTCAGTGTGAATGGTAACATATTAGAACAAGTGAATGAGGTGGTATACTTAGGGAGTATGTTCAGTAGAGATTGAAGATACGAGATGGATGTGGAAAGGTGTATTGCTGCCGGTAACAGGGTTAATGGAGCCTTAGCTGCATTGATGAGACGGCGAAACTTCAGCAGAGGTGCGCGTTTTGCCGATCACAATGCAGTGTTGGTTCCGACGTTGTTATATGGCAGCGAAACGTGTGTATTACAGAAGAAGAATGAAAGAAAGATGAATGCCATGGAGATGCCATCTCTTCGTAGGATATGCGGAGCTTAGCTCGATCGAATCCGCAATGAAGAGATACACAGATTGGCAGGTACTAGCGAGGATGTCACAGTGATAATGAAGAAAAACGTGCTCAGCTGGTTTGGGCACGTCGAACGAATGAGTGATGAAAGAATGGCAAAAAAGATCTATGATGGTAAGAGAGGTAGGGGTTGACCTTCGAAAACACAGTTTCAAAGATACTGGAGGAAAGTTACGTAAAAAGCATGATCATGGGATCCCCCGAGGCCCATGTATGAAGAGGTTGATGACAATTGACGAGGCGAAAGAGGTATGTAGAGACCGTAGCGTTTGTATGTATGTAATATTATTTTCGATGTGACTGACTGACTGACTATATTACCTAATTATATTAGAGATTTTTTAGGTACTGTGTCACATTTGTAATAATTATTTAATTCTTATTTGTGACATTTAACTAAATAACTTGATTGCTATATTATATAGTTGTAATAATAACTTAATGGTTCCTAATTAAAAATAAGATATTTAATTGATTTGAATTTTTTTTGTTTCTTTAAGCTTTTTAAAATAAATGTCAACAAGCAGTTGTGAAAAACAATTCACAACTGCTTGTCTTCATTTATAGAAACGTATTTAATATCTAATATTTAACCAATTATATTACAATGAAAAGGCATAATTGAATAAAAGTGCCCTTTCATCTTGACTGTCTTAAATGTTTGCACAAAAGTTTTAGAAGAAAAGGCGCTTTTGGTTATATGTGCCTTTAAATCGTAATATTTCGGAATTTACCTTAGTTTTTACGTTAAGTTTATAGAAAAGTTTTTTTTTTAAATTTTTTAAACACATTAAAAATACAACCTTACAATGCCATGGTCCTATACTTACTATATAAATGCAAGTATTTACATTTGCATATTTTCGAAAAACCAATGTTATTGGCGTTTTTTTTCAACAAAACCAAAAAAAAAAAAAAAAAAACTGTTTTCTCGATATTTACAAAATGTTATTTGTGCCCTTTTTCGTAATGACGGCAGTGCTATAGTGTGAATCTAAAAAACATAAATAGGCCTACTACCAGTGACTATGAAACAATAATAGTGTTCGAAAGAAGATTTTGAAATAAATAATATTTTTCAGGATAGAAACTGTAAAAAATATTTTCATATATTAAATGATCTTATCAAAGGTATAATTATAAACGAATGCTTAATTAATTTTCGCATTTCAATCTCATTCCTTAATAATATTACAAGTATCTATTTAAAAAAAAAGCTGAAGTTTTTTATTTGTAGTATTTTTTTTTATTTTGGAAGACTAATATAAATGAAAGCTTCTTTGACAGAAGACATCTTCATAATAGGCCCCTATCCCAATCAGTCAATTAATTGATTGAAAATGTTCCTTCAAGCACTATTGTGTATTAACAAAATGAGGTTCAATGAACTTTATTTCAAACTTGGCAGGGTTGGCGAAATCCTGTATGGTGTCGGCGGTTAGGGTGTCCATAAATTAAATAACACACATTTAAATGTAAATAAATATATTTAAATTGAAAGATATTATAAAATGACATTATTATAAATTTTCAAAATTTTATTTCAAACAATACAAATAAACTCAATTATTTAACATATAATTTAAGAAACATACATGAACCATCAATGTTCGATATCATTCTTAAAATAAAAAAAAATACAATTCTTGTTCTAATTTCAAAATGAATGTGTCTATTTGATATTCCAGTATCATCAATATTGCGTTCTCGAAGGTCAACTGAGGTCCCGCCCTGCCTCTTTTACGATTCGCTCTTAAATTATACGTACCTACATATTTTGTTACCATTCTTCCTTTCATTCTCAACGTGCCTGAATCTTGAGATGACGTTCTTCTTAATTTTTACTATAACATTCTCGGAAGCATCTTCCTGCCATTCTATGTATCTTTTTCTTATACCTGCTAAACTGACTAACATAACATTTTAATATGGAAAAATGGTCACTCTAAGTACTCTGGACTGATGCCAGACAGTTCGTCGCGGTCCAATTCGTATAACTTACCCTATATAGGCTTGTCTTGATTTGGCCTCAGCTTTGTATTGGTGCTATAGTACGAGTATTTTATATACACGATGCACTAAACAAAAGAAAAATTAACATAATATTTGTTACGAAGAAACTAAAATATATAGACCATTGTATAGGCTGACAGAGTAGTGCCTGACTCTATTTAAATATCAAAGTATTTTTGAAGTTATCTCGTATAATTTGGTTATTAAAGTGTATTTTTTATACTTCTTATATTTTGGTCACTTTCAAGTAGGCCATGGTCACGGCAAGATATATTATATGCTAAATTATAAATTAAAAATAATTTAGAATAACCTTATACTATAATATTATTGCGCATATTAAACAAATATTTATAATATATTAGATTTTACAAAGCCAAGTAATTACTTTATCTTATTAAGATAAACATACAGTATATAAACGGTTAACATATAAACTCATGGTATTATACTGTATTGCCCATGTAATCCAAATTATAGTCCTATTGGACTACTGTGCTGTAGTGTGCTACGTTGTGGTTCTCTTCTACTTCTTCTGGGCTTTCTCTTTCATTTTCTAGCCTTATTCAAGACATTGTTTTAAAAGTGGTGGAACTTAGTTTTAGTAAGATGCTTTCCTATTGTGCCAAGATGGCCTATATTAATTTACTAAAACTAAGGCAGTAAAAGGCAAAATCATTCATCACCAGATTCTCTCGGTTATATAATACCATGTAAGTGGAATGATTAATTGAGTATAATTAAAATATTATAACGCAATTGTATAAGTAAATGGGGGTAGATTAATTTTAATAAGTAAATATGTCTTGGTTTATTCCTTACATTTTTTTGCATATCATATTATAATTTAATTTTAATTTTTAGATAATCAAATTTAAACGGCAACTTAACGAAACATTCAAAGAGACCTGAATTCTTCTCCATGTTAAAAAAATATATATTTATTAACAATTTTTTTTATCGTAAAATCCAGTGTCTTAAGAAGCTGTCAAACTCTCATTAGTCATTTTAAAATTAATAATTGATATACATCGATTGGTTTGACGTTTGGTAGCCGGGCGTAGGCGTGTGCCTTAATGACAAAAACTTCAGCTGTCATTACCCATACATCAATCATCGTCAAAAAATGGAAAAAATATACTTGCCATATATAGACTGGTACAAAAACTAGCAAACTACTAGGTATGTGTAGAGCGATGACTTTATTTTTTTTATTTTTTAATATGGCAAGGATTATGTGAATAGAAATTTTAGTTATTACATTAAGTGATAATTTTATTATCAAGATCCTTTTTACCGTACAATCTTCTTCGTGTGTTCTCCATACGACATGATATTGGCGTGCTTAGTGCTGAACTGGCACGTTTGAAACAGAACAGATCATAAGAATATTATTAGAAGACCTTTAAAATATGTTAATTTTGTTATTTCAATATTTAGAAGATGCGACTTCTTTATTCCTAGCATTTGATGGACTTACGTTGGGTCCTCATTCGTGAGATATAGAAAAAAATGTAAATCTGTATCTAAGCTGATAACTTTAATAGACTATTTTTATCGAACTAAATTTTAAATGATTCCACTAATGTTGCCTTCAAAATATATGCCAGAAATTAACTCTAGGCTTCCTCTGCGTTTGCCTATTATGTGCGGAAAAAGTTGAAAACTGCTGAGGTTCATTTGGTTGTTGTAACATTTTTTTATGTACAAATTGAAAATGTATTCTTATCTTCTTCTATTCTTATATTCTTGTAAATGTATTCTTATATTCTTTCTTATCTTCTCAATTTACAATACCAATTAAAATTTACATAATCTATGGATGTTTCACTCAGCGTCTTTTTGTTTAAATCAGCTTATTGTATGCGAAGTTTGCAGATTATAGCTTCATGTGGTCTTCAGGTGAACTATATATATAAAAAAATACATAGTTAGATTTTATTAAAATTAGTGTATGAGAATATCGTAACATGGTCCTCAACCAATTAAATTATTTACTTTTTTGCGCTCTGTTAACCTTTAACTATGGACGTGATTTTTTTATAACACACATATAATCGTCGGGTCTGTCAGACCAGTGTATTTATTGGTCATATTCCGTCTGTTTTTAAAGGGAGAAGACAATTTTATGTTTTATTTTACATGAATAGCCTCAAATCAAACAAAATCAATATAAATAAAATCGCTTTTTATTAAACTTTACGCATCACAACGATTTAAGTAATTTAAAGTCACAATTTCAGTCTTTGGCCACATGGGATGACTCTTAAGAAAATAATACTATAAAAAAAAGACAGATAATAAAATAAATATTTTTTTTCAACAAAATATAAAGTCTAACAATTAAAAAAATTAAGAAATTCCATCTTATGGTATAAAATAAAAATTTTGACAACACCTCAAGATAAGGTACAATTGAACATCGATACACAATGGCTTTCAACATTGTTGGCTAACAGGACGATTGCAGTCAACATAAATATGTTTTGTCTTTCTATATATCTTATGGGGGCAAAGTATACATGTTTTTCAAGAACATTCTCAATTCTTAGAGTAGTTTAGTGTACGAAAAGCGTCTTTTTATTTGATAAAGTGCTATTTTCTTTATAAAATGTCGTCGTCCAATTCTATTGTTTGATGTTGATTATAAAGTATCGATATATTTGTCCCTGACGTGCTTGGTCTATCTTTTTTCCATTTTTTCATAAAAACTAAAAAAATCGAATCTTTTTTTAGGTAAATAATATTTATATTACTATAATATATAACAAACAATGAAATATAATATATGATATATAACAATAAAAACATTTGAATACAAATAATACAATTAAAATATTAAAGTATATTTTGTAATATTATAAAAATATATGGTGCTTTGAAATCATTATGTATGGAAAACATGGACGTCGGGTCTGACAGACCCAGGCCCCGTTTAGAAAGTTTAATACTCACGTGTTTTGAACCCAGAGACACAACCACTACTATCTAGATTAATTTGGCATTAATACGAAAGGTACTGAGCGACTCAGTGGCGGAGGTTACCGAGAAGTGGCTGATTTGTAGAATTCGTAGACCTAGATGGGTCTGTGAAACCCGACGTTCATACTTAAAGGTTAAAATGCGCGGCGTTGAGTTCCACGATCTGATAATTTTGAGCAAACAAGAAATATTGCTAGCTTAAACTATACTCGTGTGTTTGTAAAAAAAAAACACCCTGCAATACCAAAAAACAGTTTTAGCATACATATTTTAAAGAAATTCGGTCAAGTTAATAATAACAATTAAATTGCGTTAACTATTCCGTTATATTTATATATAACGGATATTCAAATAACATTTACATATAATAAAAATCTTGATGAGAAACTAGGTGTAAAAAATATTACACATTCATTATTATTAAGCCTTAGACCCCGTCAAAGGGAAACATAGTATTAAGACACTACGTTCCTTGACTTCTCAAAAAAATAACGAATAAATGAAAATATTAAATATTTCATTCCTCGAATGGGAATCGACCCCACCACCATCAAGTTACAAAAACTTGTGCACCACCACGAAACTGTATTTAATATTATAATAAAAAAAACCAATTAAGAATACTTACAAATAATTATACTAACAAGTTAAATAAGTATTTAATAAGATAAAACATTAAGCGATCGTATCGACATATAAAAGCACCCACGTGTGGAAGTTTTGCACATGATGCGTCGAATACAATTAACTCATCCCGTCCCACGGGTGTCGTTGAACTTACGAGTACTGCCATTGTTTCCAAGCTTATAAGGATTGAGTAAGGTTTCTAATGTAACTGGAGGTCGAACCTGCTACCTACTCGTAAGCTATCATACATTTATA
>DWNA01002985.1:0-10726 GCA_018249835.1 Heliconius besckei
TTAATTGTGATAAAATACTCATATAGAGATACTTGAGGGTCTCGGGATGAACATAGGATACTTTTTTTCTCATATTTGTAATATTTTCGATATATACCAATATATTAAAATACTTATTAATTTGACAATTTATTCCGCCATGTTTATAACATGTTTATAACAACCGCCGTTGCAAAGCAACGATTTGCAAAGTTTGTTGTTAGAAAACGTGACCCAAAATAAGCTTGCTTAACGCATCTCTCTTTTGAAAACTGAAAATATTTTCATAAATATATTAAATAAATATTCGTATAGTTCAAGCGGGCGTAGCCGTGTTCGGGTCCACTAGTAATTTATAAAAAAATATCTGTATAAAGATAAAATAAAAAAAAACTTAAAAGATGATCTAAATCAGCTTTTGTATAGAATATTAAACATTAAACTTTTAGTTCGAAACACAATTATTGATTCGACATAAACTTGACCCGATACGAGCTTTCTTAGGAAAGCTCCATTAAGTGACATAATATATACCCGCCAGCGCCACCTTTCCTTTTTAGGTCAGTAATTCGTTCTCATCACTGTATAATCTAATGTTGGAATACTGGGATTGAATACGACAGGGGCGGGTTCATATCTGTTTATGAGAAAAGTTAAAATCGTAATTTAAACTTAAGTATAATAAAATGAAATTTCATTAAGTCCGTCTTGGTGTAGCGGGCTATAAACACTACTGTTATGGGTTTGATGTTCATTCGAAGGAAATAATTATGATCCACACGCAATATATGGGGAACGGAATGATAGCCTTCCCTGCAAAGTGAGAGTTATATCGTAAAAATAATAAAAAAGATACAAAAAGATATATTATTATATTCTAAAACAAATGTATATCCTGCTTATCGGGACACCGAATTAAATTTCCAATTAAACGAAAATATTACGTTCTAAATGTTCACAAGTTAACACCTTTATCAATACGTCACATTGGACTTTAATTGGGATTATTGAGGATTTATTTGCTACTTTATTTCATTGCGTTTCTAAATATTTGAGCTTATAGAATCGAGGCCGTTGTGGTACAGCGGCACAAGGGTGTGACTGTAACGCGACGGTTGTGGGTTCAAACCCCACTCGGGGCGATGAAGCATCTGCTATGGCGACAAAAACGTGAAATTGCTTATTTCAATGTTTAATAAATGTAGATTGTAAAGCTAAGCATATTTTTACTTCATCACAAGATCATCACACACAAAAGATATCTTGTTTTTAGCAAGTTTTTAGCGCCAGGCTGTATATACACAGCAGGGTACGTAGGGGAAATCTAGGAATCTAGTGTTAAGACAATCCGTTCCTACTCAGACATGTCCGTTCCCCACTTTCTGCCGAATTTTGTTGAGCGGCAAAACTTAATGCCGCGCTTTACCTCTTTACTAGAGTAAAAAAAAAGAAAATATTAAATTTTTCATTTACTCGAGCAGGAATAGAACCCACAACCAGTCGGTTGGCGCTTGATGAGGAAGGCCTACGTTCAGCAGTGGACGGCGATAGGCTGATGAAAACACCAGTCACTTTTAGAGTCGCACTCCTGTGCCCCGCGCCACGACTGGCCTCATTTTATATAAAATACTTTTGTAAATAATTCGACGAAAGCAATAAATATAATGAAACAACGTTCTCTTCAGATAAATTCTAGCATCATCCTCCCCTTTTCACAGAAAATAACACTACGAGATAAAAAGTTTCAATTTCTTATAAAATCTAATAAAATCACATTCTTTCGCAATTAAAACTAATCGTTTTTTGTACTATTTTCTAGGTATGTCTTATGAAATATTTTTAAAGGTTTCCAATACTGAAGAGAAGCGTGAGTTCGAGTCCAGTTATTCTAAAACTTTGACAAGAAAACGTTCGCGTTGAGTTCTGATGATTGGGTGAAAAGTGAAAAATGGATTGTCTTAACACTAGACCCCTTTGCCTTCCTTGTTTAATATGGAATACAGTGTGAAGCTAATAAAAATAATTTTGCATTAACTTATCTGATTAATAATTAGAACGGCATCCTTTTCTTTCTATAACAAAGAGAAAGAGACATCTATACCCATTTGTCATGTAAATGAACAGGAACCTATCAAACAGTGGTCGAACGTGGTGGGCAAAAGGAAACTTAAAATTTATCACGTCCAATGTATGCTAATGTCGAGTCGGAGTCGTAAACCTTTTATTAGAGTATGGGAGCTCGATTTTATGTGCTAGTACAATTGTTGGAGGGAACGCAAAAGGCTTTTTGACATTTTTTCTTTTGAATGTCATTCAGTTTTTATGGTAGGATTTGAGTATTTGACCTCAAATAGAATAAAAGTTAAGACTATATAAAAAACTATATTTCCCGGAAAATCCTATCTACCTACCTAACCTACTATAAAAATCAGATCCTATCTTAACTTACTCCCCGAGGACCCAACATATCAAATTTCAGCGTTCTACGCTGTCTGTCAGTCACTTAGTAACGGAGAAGTTTTATATTGAGACCGTCGTGGCGCAGCGGCACAAGGGTGCGACTGTAACGCGACGGTTGTGGGTTCGATCCCCACTCGAGGAAGTGAAATATTTGTTAACGTTTATATTTTCACACAATGCCTCCAGAATTCAGCAGAAAGTGGGGAACGGTGTGTCTTAACACTAGGTTCCCTGCTGTGTGTGGGATACAGCGTGAAGCGTGACAATAAAAGATATATTATTAAGATATGCTAGTATAGATTCAAATCTTACTATTAGCATAAGCTGAAATACAAAGTTACGGCTAATGTCTCTAAATACATTAACAGTAACAGAGAATGTTATCACTAAAATACCCTGTGCTACTTCCGAAATACTAAAAAAAAGATTATAGATTATTTAAAATCTCTAAGAAAGAAAAAGCCTCCATACCTAAACAAAATCTTGAATACCTACCTTTATACTTTCAACCTGGATAAACACGATTGTCCTACTTATTATTCTCGCTACACTTTACTAGTTTAAGTCACGCCAGCACGTCTTCTTCGTCACGTAACAGCAGATCCAGTCATTGTTTATTTTATATAGAACAGAATCTGTCCAAGCCACTTTCACCTTATGTTTCAATACACGAACACTCAGTTTTATTTGTACTGAAATTGCATTAGATTTTTCTAAGTTGTATTCCGTATCGGGTCAAAGTGACCGCCGCGCCGGTTCGAAGGATGTGGTTCGATTTATAATAATCCAGTAAATGAATTCTAGTAAAAGCTATAGTATCGTAGTGTAATTTAAAAAAAATTGTTTTCATATCTAAAAAAAATAATTCTAAATGTTTGAATTTTATTAGAGGTATTGTTTTTAGGGAAACATATTTAATTTCACTGTGCTATTCATATACTTTATTTTTTTAGCTTTACTGTGTCCTGCATGTTACTACATGGTAGGCATACCCTACTGGGTAGGCATAGGAAGCATAGATGGAAGTGTTAGGACATTGCGATTCCCATCTTCCTCTGAATTCAGGAGGTAATTGCTTGTTGAGAATGGAACTTAACGCCGCCAGACACCAGACGCTCGACACCAGAGCGAAAATTTCATTTCTCCGAGTGGCTATCAGACACATTTAAAATGTTAAATAGATAGATAGTATATTGAACTTTCATATAAAAATCTTAGCGCAGCTTTGAGCCAGCGCTTCTGGAGCGCCTTTCAAGCATCCTAGACAATTCACATTTTGCCACGTTGCGAATTCTACATTACTGGTAAAAGTATATGGCCTATAATACAAGCAGCTATAGATTCAAAATTTTTTTTTTTACTTATTCGTCAGTAATTTTCCCATATTACAATACTTCCTTCTTTCCCGCTTCCCAATTTATTTACACGCCGAACTTCAGTTTTCAAAGTTTATTTTTTAATATTTTTTTCGCCGAACGGAAGTCGAACCTACAGACACCCCACTTAAATTCACTCTACCTAATTTATTCTAAAATATCCTTAATTACTTATAATTGAGTAATTGAGTTTAAATAACGGCCTCAGAACGTCTCTGGTCTTCGGGACTCCTCACTGAGTGAACATTTATCTATTATAATAATATTTCATTTGGAAATTACTGACTTCGAAGTCATTTATTCCTTATAGCAGTCGACTTTGTATTTGTTTTAGTTAATTTTCAGAAAGCTCTAAGTTAACGTTCTATTTAAATATAATACTAATTAAGTAATTATTCGTAGATATATTAATTTGAAAGGTATTTGGATAAGTTTGTTGTTGTTTTAAAATGAATGTCTTGTATTGATAATTTCTAAAGCGGTCTTGTCTGATAATATAATGCCGAACTCTGGAGACTTAAGAAGGGAACCTAAGACACCCTACTTTGTGTCCGAATTACGAAAGTTTGAATATTGAGTGACGTAATTCAGGGCCGCTTTATCTTGTTACCAGAGTTAAATTAATTCAATCCTCCGAGTTGAAATTGAACTCACAACTGTCTCCTTTACCGGCAAACACTACGCCGCTGCACCATGACGGCCTCTGTTAACAACAAAGATTATATATTATAAAAGATAGATAGATAGATAAATAAAGATTAATATTTCAGACACACCATTCAATCTATCAACTACATTCAGCCGAAACTATATCAAAGCTGAAACGATAACGTCAGCGAAACTTTAACTCATCTATAATTTTCACACGTACCTACACTACCTATAAGTGTGAGGCAAAGACTCTTTATTTGGCACGTGACTGGCTAATTACTTATACGGTCTACTAAACTTGTCGGCCAAGTTCTTGTCAACTAAAGTCGGTTTACGAGCTGCGATTGCTGAATGTCGGCCAATTTTAGTTGCCGCGTATAATGAGTTGATGTGTCGTGTGTGGTTCCTTTTATGGGTATTTACGTTTGTCGATCAGGGTTGGTGGATGTCGGTCAATTTGAATTGGTGTCGATTATTTGTAATGTGCTGTGGTTGTTGACTGTCGGTCAGTTTTAGGCTTAGAGAGCTGTTCGTGGTTGATGGCGGCGCGAAGTAGCAGTGCATCGCCTGATTGTAAATAAGACGGATTTAATTTCCTCGCAGGGAAATATATTATATCTATTTATAAGTTATAAGCTATTTGTAAAAAATAACTTGAATACTACACGGATTCTTCAGACGGATTTTCCTGGGTGGGTCCTTTATCTATATGTTAGACGTATCGCTTTTAGCAATACACCAACTTTTTAGACTTATTTTTTTTAGTTTCACGCTATATCTCTAATATAGCGGTATGAATAATGGGAAGCTAGTGTCAAAACACTCTGTTCCCCACTTTCCTTTCAATTATTGAGTGGCTGTACTTAACGCCATACTTTATCTTGTAACTAAAGTGAGAAAATCAAAATAATCCCTACTGGGAGTTAAACCCACAACCGTCGCGTCGTGTTTATATTTCGACTTTCTGCCTCTCTATATAAGTACATTATTATATTGGTTAAATCTGCAATTGCTGAATGTCGATGAATTTCAGTTTGTTTGTATACATATACATAGATTAATAGCTAAGATACCATTCTATAGTACATTGTCGGTCAAATTCAGGCACTTCTAAAGGGTTGCTCCGGTTTTACAATGTACTTGTATTGTTGAGATCAGAAATCAGAGATGAATGTGAACTTCGGTCGACAACTACCATGTACGTTCACAATATTAAATGTAATTGGACCTAAAATGAAATGAAAAGAAAAAGTTTAGAAAAGAATTCGTTTTTATTTTTTATGATATATCACACAATGATGCTGGGTCACAGGGTAAGCAGAGATAGCACAGTGTAAACACTCTCCGTTTCGAAATGAATGATTCTGATCACGCAATAATTGTGAGTGAATGGAAAAACAAAATTCTGAAAATTTTTACAAATAAAAAAATCTAAGCATTATAATTTGAAGAATATTAAGTATACTAATTGGACCACACTTCATTGTGTATTATAAGTGTATTACAATATACTGTAAAAAAGAATATCTTGTAAAAATGTATGTATTACACAGCGACACAGTGCGTGACTGTACAGGCGATGGTAGTGGATTCGATCTCCATTCGGGAGGAGTCAAACTTTTTCTTTTTTTTTTCATTCTAGTAGCAAAACAAAACGAGACATTGAGTTCCGCCATCACTCAACACGCAATGTCTCGACAATTGGGGAAAATGTAAGAAACGGAGTGTCGTCACTAGATTTCCTCTGTCTTTCCCGTTATATAGAATAACTCTTAGGGATAGAAGTGTAAAACCAACGCAAAATAGTTTTCACGTTAAGAAACAACGTGCCATTACTTTCGTGTCTGCAATGCATTTAATAGCTGAACTTGTCCAAGTTGGCTTACGAAATGCTGTAGGATCAGAATTGTACTGGCGTCCTCTCGCTCTAACAAATTAGAACTTGCTAAATGTGTGTGTGTACATGTGTACACATATGTACGTATCCACCCATGTGTGAGTGTCCTAAATTGTGGAGCTTAAAAACTTGTATAATTTAAAATAAACATTTTTGTCGCCATTCATAAACGAAATTAAGACGAATTATAGTATAAAGATTTGATATTATATCTTAATTTATATTTATACTTCTATACATAGTTATAAAGATACAAAGTTTGTTTGTCAGTTACCTCGGGAATTTGGAATATGTCATGTATCGCACACATTTTTTAGTAATATTAACTAGGATCCGCCTCATACTGTGCACGGCGGGTGGAGCTGTGCGCAGCTATAGTGCGCACAATTTTGCGAAATTTTTTGTTTTGTCCGCACGCGCTGGGTTAGGATAGTCAAAGTTCAATCTGTGTGCGTGAATTTCAAAATGTTCCAGCTTAACTCTACGGGATACATTTTGACCGTTCACTCAAAAACTACAATTACAATGATCACCAAACTACTTCCCCGGGATCACTATCCCGGGGAAGTATTTTGTAAGTAGACAGTAGTTTGTCTACTAGGAAGTAGTAGTGTCGTCCACAACGTTCTTGCAAAATTTCAGTGCTATAGGTTTAACGGTCTAGGATTAGCATTACAACAACCTCGCATTACAATTACAACAACACCCGTTCGAACATGTAGTTCATGAGATTTGCACATTCAACCAAACAAACATTCAGTTTTATAATATTAACTAATATTAACTTTCCTTACTATCATTATTAGTAGTTTAGCTAAAATATTGTATAGAAGCAACATGTTACGTATTAATTAAGTGGAATAGATTAATCTCCTGTACCCTAATGTCTTAACTATAAATAATAATATTTGAATAATGTATCGTATAATAACTTACGGCTTTAGCGTATTGGAGGTTAAAAATATCTATTTAAGTAATTATTAAACTAACTCGTCTTAATAAATACTTTTAACTTTAATTTGTCCATCATGTCGCAGTGGGACAGTGGTTTTCTGTAAATAAGAAGGTTGTGGGTTGATCGATTTCCCTGCTGTAGCAAAATTAGGTGTGATCTTGAACTTCATTATTCAAAGTCTTGTTCCTAATTTGGACGGAAAGTGGAGAACGGAGTATTTTGAAATTAAATTTTCTGTATGCGTAATAAGCGCTAAAAATTTCACAATTTACAAAAATTTTATGTGAATGGCACAATTTAAGTTTCTTTTTATCAGTTCTTAATTTATTGCCGAGGCTTAGCCTGAAACTGAAGAATATTCTAAAATATATACAGTTAAACAATTACGAAAATAAAATTATAATTCAAACACATATATAAAATAGCATATTTTAATGTACACTAAAATTATATATGTAAAGTAATTAACACTGTACCTTCCTATAATAAAAAACCAAAATCTCTTAATTTTTTACAGAACAAATATGGTTAGATAGAAAAAGAGGCTCTGTGACCTTTTACTTGTAAGTCCCATAAACTCTTCTGATCACCTCACAATAGCACATTCCATGGATTCACACGCTCAGTGAATACTAACTAGTTTTCAATCCATATTCATTATTCAATTACACCTTAAAAACTACTATTGAACATTAAAAGGTCAGTATTGTCAGTTTTGTAAGTAACGGAAACCGAACCACCAAATCAAACCAAATCAAACGGTAAAACAGTTATAGAGCGTATATGAAGAGATTTAAAAGGATTTCCTTTTATCTACTTACCACGACCCATCTACAGTTATATGGCCGACTAAAGGGCTCATTGGAAATTCGGGATACGATAGACATTTTATATGCATTAGACTACAAGTAATGCATTATTCATGTGCCGATATCTAATAAATATGCATATTAATTGTGATGGCATATTAAATTATAATGGGATTCCACAGATTTGGGAGCTAAGGGAATGCCTTCGGTTTTGGTTCTTAATTAGATTTTTTTTATTGTGGAGGCAGTTGTGGCGAAGCGGTATAGGTAGCAAACGTGGTGATCATAGGTTCGATACTCTGAAGACCAGTAGCATAGGAAAAAATAATTAGGAGTTGAGTGGCGAAATTCAACGCTGCGTTTTGCCTAGTTACCAGAGTGACGAAATGAACATATTAAATATTTCATTCAATTAAGTGGGAATCGAATCCACAACTTTTGCAATCAGACCCTCTCCCACCAATATTACATATAATAAATAGAACACGCGTTCAGCGTGAACAAAAGTGTAATTTGTCTACGATAGAAAGACATCAGCGGAAGGGATCGTTGCCGTTGTCACTTAGGGACGCTTATCTCTATATTAGTTTTACTGGAACAAATTATTTTTTATATATGGATATATAATTATTGCGTTAACATACTTATTAGATTTTTTTACTATGTATTTAATTAATTTAATTAAAATCTCATTCCATCAAAACCATAAATGTAAAATGGGAGCCAAGTTAAATGTTGAGTAATGCGTGGTTTTCGGCTTCATCGGCAAAATAATTTAACTTATTTGTGGGTGCCGAGTTCAGGGTAAAATTAAAGCACTAAATATCACAGTTTTTTACATAGAAGCTTTATTATATTGGCAAGTTAGTAATTAATTCCAGGACTATTAGCAAGTGAAAACAGAACTCGGCACCCGTATAAGTTTCCTATTCTTTTATGGGTGAGCATTTAATTTGGCTCTCATTTCATATGAACGTTTTTGATGGGATATACTTTACAAGTTTTTAATAAATGTGCCAAATTCCGTGCACGCAAGTTTAATAATTTACGAGTTATAAACCGCTTAAAAGTAGCTTAAAATAGTTCATGTAAAACGCGTTCAACCAAAAAAAGTCTTCAGCTTTTTTATATTCACTTTGTTTTTCGCATGTAGATAGGCAGAGGAAGCCTTGTGTTAAGACAATCTGCTACTCATTTTCCGCCAAATTTTGGGGGCATGTTGGTTGGCGGTACTCAACGCCGCGCTTCGTATCGACGTCACAATGAAAGAAAAGCGAAGAAATGAAAATTAAAAACTGTTCTTTTCAGCTTAAAAAAAAATAATATTTATTATTATTAATAATAACTACCCTCCAATAAAGGGTTAAGCTATATAAGAATCAAATAATATTATAATATTTTGAGTAGCTACTGAAGTAAACCCCTTGCTGTAAACGCATAGCCTGTTCTAGAGAAGGGTGCGACAAAAGGGTTGGAAGTGAATCCATGATCTACGTCGATTTGTACCTTATGTTAAATTATTATTATTTTGTCTATATAGGTACAACACTTGGGTATTTTAAATAAGAAAATTTGTAGTTTATCTATTATAGTTTTTATTTCCAATTTCAATTTTCTTTTAATGATTTTTTTTTTCTGTCTGGTGGACAAGCAGCGTTCAGTTTCACCAAATTATACTTAATATATTGAATACGGACAATACATGGAGAAATGAGTGTCTTGACACTAAGTTTGACGCTAATAACTAAACACTAATAAGACGTTATTAGTACAGATAAACAAACGAGACTACAATACTTAGAAAGTAAAAATTTGGCATGTGGGAGAGGGAGTGCAGAGCAGGAAAAAGAAAAGTCATCTCGAAATTTCTAAGGGGACCAAAAAACCAAATTTCTTTTGTTTCCGTCTACTTCATAACTTTCAAAAACAAAGCTTTTGATAACTACTAGTGTTATATAATAGCTTCAACATTTTAGCATTTCAGCAAGAGATACATATGGGAGTGAAAAACTAATTTTTCCATTTAGCACTTTTTGCGAATAACCGTCGCGGCAATTAGACTCCGCAATCAAGGGAAATTGTTTGGTTAGATCGGTCAGTTGTGTCACGCGGGGAGAATGACACAGATTTTGCCAATTTTTTTATAAAAAATGGAACTGAGTTTTGTTAGTGATATTCTTTTTTTTTCTCGATTGCGTTTTTTTTTAATATTGTAGAAAAAATATGATAATCGTGATTTCGATTCCTGTTTTGGGAAAATATTTAAAAAAATAATAACTTATATTTCTTTAGAAAATAATATGAAAGTTTTGAAATTAACAAGTATTGGCTGTTCGGTGCCTTATATATAACAATCAAGTCTTTCAGTTCGCACAATGCAATATCTATTACTAATTAATATAAGTAACAAGTTTCATACAGTTATTCTAAGAATGTTATTGCAGTAACTAAAAACAATAGAACCCATAAACTTAATCTATACTAATATAATAAAGCGGAAGAGTTTGTTTGTTTGTTTGTTTGTTTGTTTGAACGCTAAGATCTCTGGATCTACTGGTCCGATTTACTTTGTTTTTGTTTTGTATGAAAGCTGCATTCT
>DWNA01002986.1:0-10725 GCA_018249835.1 Heliconius besckei
AGTCTATAGGACCCTCATGTGGGGTACCTACGGCAGACATCCGGCCACGTATGTCACAAAGATCACGCCATGCTTGCTTTACACTAATCGATGAGTTTCGTTTACTACTACTACTACATACTACTTTCATTAATATTCGAGGACTTCCTGAATGCTTCATAACGAATGAGTTAACGACCAATGAAAAGGCGGAACTTGACGCTTCGTCTGATGGGCTGTAGAAATTAAGTAATTAATTCCGATTGGAAATCGAATTCGTAACCCTCGCGCTTACAGTCAGATACTGTTCCACAGCAGTAGTACGGCCAATTATTGTTTAAATTACATTCTAAAATACGTTTTTATATAGCTTTGTATCCATTAAATCCAAGCAGCAGAGACTCCAAGACTAACAATCGCTTAAACATGACAATAAAAAAATAATAATAGCATTGTCTTAAAGCAACATCAAACGTCTTTAATCTTCTCTTGATGGTGGGATCAAAGAAAATTTATGATTAAATAAAAAAAACGCTCTAAAATGTTTATTTTATAATTGACTAGTTTTTATCCGCGGCCTCGCTTATATTGTTCTAATTTAGGCCCATATTCATAAAGCTCTCTCAATTCAAGATTGATGTAAATAGTGTAAAAAATGGAACTTAAAAAATGAATAAATTAAATCTAAAAGTATTAACCGAAGGCGATGGTATCTCGTGACAGGCACGAGTTTGTTATGACACTGAATAATACTGTATTTAATTGAATTTAGGGTTCCTTACATAATTTTATAGTTTTTACACTACACTATATTCCGCATATATAAGGGTTGACCTAGTTCTACTTCTAAGATAATTCGCTCCCCACTTTCAGCTCAATTTTCGCCTTTTCTTGTTACCTAAGCGAGGTAAAGAAATGATTTAGAAGCTAACTTGTGCTATAAGGGACGGTAGACATGGATACTTTATATTTTAGCTTTATACCTAACTCCACGCGATCTTGAGAAAATAGGACTAGATAGACAGACCGACAGATAAACAGACAAGCAGACAGATAGTAAAGTGATCCGATATGGGCCCCGTTTTTTTTTTGATCAGCCTTTTCATCCATCAGCCTTTTGTAGTCCACTGTTAGACAAAGGCCTCCCCTAATGTTTACCACTCCGTCCGGTCCTACACCCTCCTTCTTCTCCACTTTTGAGATAAGAGGAAAATGTGTCTTTTGTATAGGTCAAACCACTAGACCATAAAAAATTACATTTGTACGGAATACTGCTTTAGAACTATTAGTTCGCGCTGGTTATTGCTATGTAAACTATTTATGGCATATTAAAATATAGTAGCTACCACGCGAGGTCACCTTCATTATAATAATCGCGATAAGAAATGTGAAGCTTTGATAAAATCTATTGTTCGACTTTATGTTGGTAAGTAAACCACTGGTAAGCACAGATTATGTGTTTATCTAACATTTTAAAAAACTTTTTATAAACTAATAGCAGAAGGAGATGGCATAACGGCAAAAGCGGGTAAGACTGTAAAGGCAAGGCGTGAGTTCGATTCTCACTCAAGGAAATGAAATATTTAATATTTTCATTTTTTCGCTCTGGAATCGAGGAAAAGCGCGGCGTCGAGTTCCGCCATTTAACACGCAATGCCACTGAAATTCAGCGAAAAATTGCGGGCGGGAAACTCAAACGTCTTAATGCTAACGGATTGTCTTATCCTGGAAACGTAGTGTAAATATAACCTGCTTTCTCAAGTGGTTAAAAAACAAATTATTAATTTTAAATTAATACTACAGTATTACTACTAGTTAATATTATAAAGCTGAGTTTGTTTGGTTGACCGTGCTTAGTAACTTAGCTCAGTAACTTTTTCGAATTGAAAGAATCATCGTGTTGAACACGCGAGCGAAGCCGCACGAATATATATATACATACGTGTTAACATATTGTTAAATCTCAACTAACAGCTCGATGGCAACTCGCCAAGCATGCCAATCGGTACCTACTACGCGCGGATAATTGATACCTTCGATGAAATATTTTCACTGTTTTCCGAGAATATTATTTACATTACTTTATTTTATTGTATGTAATTGACGCCACTGACGCGATGTTAGGGTTGATAATCGTGAGTTCGACTTCCATTCAGGGGAATGACGATTTTAACTGTTTATCTATTGCCCCACTCTTGTAGACAAAGCGTGGCGTTGAATTCCGCCGTTCAACCAGCAATGTCTCGAAAATTGGGCCGTGCGTGGAGAACGGAGTGTAATAATACTGAGTTCTCTCTGCCTATCCTGCAATATGCGAGATATATATAGTGTGAAGATAAAAAAACATTAAAACAGGAGATATTTCTAGTCCAACTGGGTAGACCTCATAGACAGATTTTTTACATAAAAGATTATATGTAAATATAAAAAAACCTCTAAATCCGTGATTAAAATAATTTAATATTTGTTTCAGCATTCCTACCCTGCAACCATCCATCATCAAAATTCGAAAATATGTGCTGATATTCAAAAATCTAGTAAGCCGAAGACCTTATAATGGCAACACCGCCCGAGTCGCCAGTAGAGGAGCACGCATACGAATTAGAACCCAGTAGAACCCCGAAACCGATACCGGTAGCGTTGGAAGAACTGTGCCGACAGACGAAGTTTACCAAACAAGAAATCAGAGTCATGTACAGAGGTTTTAAAACGGTGAGTTGAGTTTTTTTTTCTCGCTGTATCCCGCATATAGCTGGGAGAACTTTAAAATTATGTTGCTCTAAGAATTAGCCAGAGCCAGGTGCTAAGCAGGTTTTATTTTTGTGAGGCTATCGTAGCGCAGTCGCAAAACCAAACTGTGACGGTTGTGCGTTCGATTCTCACACGGGAAATAATCGTGTTCAGTTCGTCGCTCTGAAAGGAGTGTCTCAACACTAGATTCCCTCTGCCTATCTTGCTATATTCGTAATACAACTTGAAGCGTTACATAAAAAGAGAAGGTTATTTAAAAAATCCGTCGACATTTAAAAAATAAGCCACACACGACAACAGCTGTATTTCCATTCAGGATGAAATAAAAGACTAAAAATTTCACGCTCCCATACTTTGGCGCTGTAATTGTTAAATTTACAAAGCGAATTCACAATTTGTTTTCAGTGGTTTTTTTTTGCTTTTTATTTAACGTGCGACTTACAAACTTACTTGGTGTTTTTTCTATTTGAAAAATAATATTATCTAGCGACCTTCGCGGCTTCGCCCGCTTAATATTATTTTATATTATAGCCAAATTGCACAAAATCTTTAAATAAGTAGTAGACTATGTGATATTCTGACGTATAAACTGTATTAAAGTTACATTTTAATTCGTTCAGTGGGTTTTGCTTGAAAATGGAACAAACATCCATTCTCAGAAACTTTACCCTCTTGAGTGGTGGAAGTCAACCCCCTGTTTGGTCTTGTTACAAGAGCTAGAAAACGATAAAAATCCCGATGTTACCCCTATCGGCAATGAGAATCAAGTGTTAAATCACCTTTTGTCCAATTTATACAAAATGCGCTTTTGGTAGCGAAATCCCATGCCCCATTTCGCCTTATTGAGCTGCAAAAATCGTATGTATGTAACGACAACTTTCACGTTGACATTGACACGTCCAAATTGCTTCACAATGGTGTAGAGAGAGGATTTCATGTTTCCAAGTAACATTTTAGAGATGTTTCATTTTTTTTTGTTTGTTAGATTCGATTTCCACCCGGGGAAATGAATGGCACGAATACAAAGCTCGGCGTTGAATTCCGCCACCTACCTCGCAATGGCTTACAATTTAGTTAATAAATCCTTACAAACTTAATAAATCCTTTATGGGTCTGAGTATACGTGTTTATAATAAAATTCCGCAGTGTATTCTTAGTTTGCCACTACAAAAATTTAAAATATCTGTAAAAAAAAATTCTAACAAGTAAAGCGTATTACACTGTTCAAGAATATTTAGAGGATAAGCATGTATGGAATTAATGTCTATTGAATGTAATGCAGGATAGCTGCCAGCTAATGTAATAGATTGTGATTGTACCATTGACTTTGAAAAGAGCAACTGTTGATTTTCTTGCCGGCTCTTGTCAGCAGAACTGCCTTCCGAACCGGTGGTAGCTTTTTGTTCATATGTTCATTCGACGATTCAAAAGTGCTTATAATAATTTCCTATTTGAATAAAGAATATTTTGAATTTGAATTTGAATTTTGAATTGGTAGGATAGTGGTGGGGAATAGAATGTTTGGAAGTGTTCAAATATTCCGTTCCCCAATATACTCTACCTTCTCTGCTATATACGGAATACAAAAATATGTTTTCAGCAATGACTATCTAATTTATGAAAACAAATGTCAGTCGTGTCAGTTTAACATAAACACTTTTGTATTTCAATTGAAGTTAGAACGTTCCATGTTATTTCGACAAAGGTGTGGATGTATGGACATTGTTGGCCGGATACGTCGTCACATGTCGTGTGGTACAGGCAGGTCGTGTTTTAAGGTTAGGTGGTACACGTTATATTTACAATACGAGCATATCAGAAAAAAAAAGTATTATCAGTATCTATTATTATTATTTTTTTCAAATATAAAAATATGACGCCTGAAGCCGCCTACTTGCCTGTCTGTCAACACTATTTTTGCACAGAACGCGTGAAGGTATCGAGCTGAAATTAATATCAGATATCCAATTGTAGGGTCCCTAGGAGCACAGAAAAAAATAAAACTAAGACAACGCAATCAAAAGATGCGTGCTCTCACTTCTTGCCAAATTTCCTAATTCTAAGTCACCAAGAATTTCCCTATAGATTTTGATTACGCGCTGAAATTCATACTCGTACGAAATGCGGCTAAAACGAAACTTAAGCGCTTTAATTTCAGATTGTTACCTCCACGCGTTCTTGATAAAAAATGTCTTGACAAACGGACAAACTAACAGCCGGATCCTATATATCATAAAGGAGTTCCATTTTTTCTTTTGAGATACAACGCCGGCACGACTCACATCGGACGTTGCTTCCAAGTCCAAATATATATATATTTATAAATATAACCGAAATGGTAAATCTATTTCAATAGAATTTTGAAGAAAATCGATTTAAAGTGCTTAAATTGCGACGATAGCGTCATATAACAATTGGATAATATTTTATGTATTTTTCACTTACTTCTTTTGCTTGATGTCGTTTTTAAACGCGTTGGTTGTTAGTTCAATTACCCAGATTTGCTAGCCCAGATTTCAATTGCCCAGATTTGATAGGCTCATCACGCATTGTCTTAAAAATTGGAGGGAAATAGTGGAGAAGTATCTTAATACTAGGTTCCCTCAACTTACGTGTTATTAGGTATAAAGTGTGATATAATATAATATATGAAACTGTTAATATCTTTTTCTTAAGTTGGTTAAAAATCATACTCTAACCCATCCAAATAAAGGCCACAGCGATATCTACTTAACCCAGAGAACTAGGCCGCCTCGCTTGCTATGTATATTTACATTATTATTTTCCCGCCTAATGAGTTGCCGGGACTGCTAAAATAAATAATTAAAAATCTAAGGGTGGAAGGAAAAAAATGATGGCATGGGTATTTTAGCTTTTTTTAGTATTGGGTTCGATGCCCACTCGGGGGAGTAACATATTTAATGTTTTCATTTGTTTCACTCTAGTAACGAGGCAACGCGCGGCGTTAAATTGCGTCACTCAACACGCCCACTCAAGAATTCGGTGGAAAGTGGAGGACGCAAGAGTCTTCATGGGAACGAAGATTTTCTCTGACTACCCTACTATGTGCGAGGCACAGCGTGAAGCTAAAAAAACTTGTACAATTGTATTGAGACCATAGTGGCGCAGCTGGCCAGTGTATGAGTCGGTGCGTGGGAAACGGACTGTCTTTACATTAGGTTTCCTCTCCCTACTCTGTTATCAACTGAAAATGGAAAAATGTGTAAATATACTCGTATAAATGTCTCAAATTAACTGAACCTATTTTGATGAAACTTGAACTGTTACCAACCCTAACATAGAATATAACTTTAATCCCCCCAACATAACTTTTACTTTCTGAGAAATTTGTAAGCAAATGTACAAACACACATGCTTGGAAGTCTAAAATTCTAAATAAGCAAATAATACTTAAAAAAAAATATCCCTGAGCGGAGATCGAACCCACCCGTCGCATCTACAGCCAACGGTTTTAGCTGTTACCTTATATATTAGCTTATATTATATAGCTTGAAGGTAACAGCTGGTGAACTTTATGCCTTGTAATATTGGAAATGAAACTAGGATTTTTTTTCATTGAAACAACAAATATTGTTTGGTCTACCACAAAAGTAACTGTGGGAAAGAAAATTGGAAACGAAAAGGCTTTTTTAAATTCTCGCTGTATTCCACATATAGCAAAGTAGGCAGAGGGAACTTAAACTTAGTATTAAGACATTTCGTTCCCCACGCACCGCACTGCCTCAATACGTATTGTTCGAGACATTGCATATTAAGTTTGCCTTGTTACCAGAGCGATGAACTGAAAATATTAAATATTTCATTCCCACGAGTGGGGATCGAATCAACTATTTGTCGCGTTTACAATCACACGCTTGTACTCCTGCGCCGTGGTGACAATGGTGTTATTTTTTGTTTGTAAATATTCTGTAATATATAGTAAATATAGGATAGGATAGGATGGATAGGATGGACGATGGAATAAATGTTCCACGAATCAACACGCGAAGCCTCTAGAATTCGGCGGAAAGTAAGGGACGGTAGTAACATAACACTCGGTTCCCAGTTTCCCTCTGCCTACCCTGGTATGTGCGGATTGCATCGTAAAGCTAAATAAAAAACACTCTCCGCACAAAAACACCACAACATCCTAAATATTCTAATAAACAATATCTTTCTTATATTTTTAGACACTAACACGTAATGGCATAGCGCAAATAGTAACGTAAATTTATTTCGCGCAAATAATGAATTCAACAAAGACGGCGCTATACGTTTTTTATAGGAGCGAGCGAGACGGAATGAGTTTTGACAGCCTCTGTAAGGTTAGTAGGTGATGTCGACGACCGTTTCCGCCAAAAATAGCACTGTCAATTTGACAGACGAAATCTATTTTAATATTGTGAATTATACATTACTAGCGGACCCGGACGCGGCTACGCCTGCTTGAAATTTAAGAATATTTATTAAATTTATTTATGAAATTATTTTCAGTTTACAACAGAATTAGTAACAAAATATAAGCTTAAATAATCAAAAAGAATAATAAGTAGAGACATATTATTAGAAAAAATATCTGAGGTTTTGAAATGAACCAACAAAAGAAGTAAAAGTAACTAAAGGATATTCTTAATATTAGAAAAACTACCTAAAGATTTCCGTGCGTGCGTACATACTCGTAGATATCGACTCTATGAAATAACTAAACATTTTTCTATACTAAATAGGATAATTTTTGCGAGCAATATCAAATAAAATAAGAAGAGAACCAAAGTGTAGTTTAAATAAATTATAAACAGCAAATAATTACATAAAAATTAACAATAGTTCGAAAATGTATGAAAATTTATAAAACCGTCAACGTCATCTGCCCGTTCGCGTCGGTCATACTATACCACTCGTAGGCTCGGTCATTTCGAATCAGTGACATCTTCTTAATTATTTATTAGAATGGTATAAAGTAAAATATAATTTCAATCTAGATAAAATGCTAAAAGTGACTATTATATTTATTTTCATAAGGATGAATATCAAATGTCGCGGTAACGGTTGCGTAGCGACGCGACGGTTGTTATTAACATGGCAGAATATATTGCATGTCAAATTAGAAAGTACTTTAAAATATATTAGTTTATATGTATAATGTAATGTTATAAAGCCTATAGCACTTCTGAAGAATGCAGCTTTCATACAAAACAAAAACAAAGTAAATCGTACCAGTAGATCCAGAGATCTTAGCGTTCAAACAAACAAACAAACAAACTCTTCCGCTTTATTATATTAAGTATAGATAATAATTATATTGATTTTATATATTTTTTATTTATAATCTGTTTTATTTTTCGATTATTATGAGGGAATATTACATATTTATTTAATTTTATTTTCTTTTATTTTCTAAGAGGCCTCTCAAGGTAATGTGACATTAATTGAAGAAAATGTGTAAGTGTAAAGTAAAACTGAATTAAATATTATTTTAAAAATGTGTAAGTGTAAAGTAAAACTGAATTAAATATTATTTTAAAAATGTGAATATCATATTATTATCCAAAGTCCAAATGTGCATTGCCTCTACACGTATCTATTTTAAATAAAACTCTAATCGCATAATCGTGTATACTTATCTCGGATTGTCATTTACGTTATTTCATTCATTTTTATTTCATACAAAAGCCTGACGTATCGAACACATTACAGTCTACTTTTGATCACGAATAACAACAATTTTGGCACAGGCTTTCAAATAATAGAAAATAAGAAGTCAGTTAACGTTTAATATAAAGATTAAATAAATATTTTTTTGATTGTCGTGGCGCAGGGGAATCAGTCTTCGACAGCAAACGCGGCAGGCTGTGGGTTTTATTCTCACTCGAGGGAATAAAATATTTCATAGTTCGTGACGTAGCGAATAACTCAAGAGCGTCGCTTGATATGTTTGACCACGTAGCGCGCCGACCGAGGGACATGTGGGCAGACATCCAAGAAAGCAATGACCGAGTGTCATGATGCAGGACATGAAAGCCAATGGCTTACCGAGGATGTTAAAGACTGTGTTAAGCGGAGTAGGCGGAGGTCGAAGACAGACTGGCAACAAACGCCTCAAATATTACCTAATGCTAATAATTTCACATATTTACGTACATACATAATACATGTCAAACTCATAACCTTTTTGTTTGAAGACGGCTAAAAATTTAAAATTCTACCTAAATCCTAAAGTAGGCTTGGTTAAGCCTAAGAAGTAATTCTTCCGAATGAAGGCCGTTAATGAACTTTGGTAATGCCTATTGCCAAATATGATTCAGCCACGCGAGCTCGCGTGTGACGAGCTTGTCTTCGTTGTGAGAAATGTCTGGCTCACCTGCTCGGTAAGCATGAAGGAATAATTTAGATATTTTGTAATGATGTAACTATGTGATAAAATATTAATCAAATCTAAGAAACTCAAAATGACCCATGTATACCTTGGCAGGAACACGTAGCTTGGATGACAATACAATAATATGATATTATCTAGCTGGTAGTGGTAATTGAACCCGCAACCATCGTATTTAGTCAGACGTTGTCCCTACACGTCCCAACAACGATCTTAATGATTAAAATGTATAATAAATATATTTATTAAGGTCATCGTGGCGCACCGGCCACCGGCACAGCGTGTTGTCGACGGTTGTCAGTGCGATAATCGCTCAGGAATGAATTATTTTCATTTTCGGAAAACGCGGCGTTTCGTGCACTCAACACCTACCTACCCACCTATCGGGTATGCGGGATACAGCGTGAAAACAAAATATTTTGTTATCTGTATTGCTATTTACACAGAGGGTTTGCTATGCACTAATTTACTGAAATATAAATATAACGCAATAAACGTTGCCAAAATTATTTCTATTTTTCGCTACAAACTGACAACGTTAATTATTTGGAACATCGAAATAACGCGATGTTTGCATTTTTCATCAAAATTCTCTATTTTTTTCAGCTACTATAGTCTGTTTGTTGTTTAAACGGCCGCAGTTGATATTTATTATATCTATACTAATATTATAAAGATGAAGAGTTTGTTTGGTTGAATGCTCTATTTAATCTTAGATACTGGTGGTTCGAATTAAAAAAAATACTTTGGGTTGGATACTCCGTTTATTGAGAAAGGCAAAGGCATATTACATCAGGTTAAGTTAAAAAAAAATAAAGAATTTCTTCTCGCACTGCGAATATGTCACAAACAATTCTGTCATTCATGTCTCAAGTTTCTATTTCATTTCAATACACAGGCAATGCTGGAGATAAGATCTAATTTGGTATACATGAATAATATATTTTTTGTTTCAGGAATGTCCAGAAGGAGTGGTTCATGAAGACTCCTTCAAAGATATATATGCCAAATTCTTTCCTCATGGAAGTATGTATAGCTTTTATTGTTTATGATATTCAAATATTATAACCAGAGGCCAGTCTAACTAACCTAAGGCCAATCGTGGCGAGGCCAAGCGTGCGACTGTAAACGCGACAGTAGAAGTAGAATTCGAGAATAAGATTTTTTCGAAGATTTCATGGCTTTTATGCAATTAAAATGAAACTACTTTTCGATGCTTTCTCTCCAACCCTTTGGATACTTTGGAAGATACGATCAACCAATTTCGCAATAATGTAGGCCAATAATATATCAACTTATACTGTAAAGTTTTCGACGCGTCGGGTTTCCAAATATATACGTAATTAATCCGGTTATAATCGTAATTAATCAAATTAATTAAAAATTTAATTACAACATTGTTTTTCAGATTCCGCGTTGTATGCACACTATGTGTTCAAAGCCTTCGACGTCAACTGCAGCGGCGCCATTAGTTTTAGGGTGAGTGTAAATGTTTTCCAATATAGTAATATTCTGAGTGATTGGCAAACCTCAATTGGAAATGAAGAAGAAGAAGTGCCATATAAAAGAACTGGCAGGATCATACCCTTATCAACCCCTTGAGCTTGGTCGATATTCTG
>DWNA01002987.1:0-10723 GCA_018249835.1 Heliconius besckei
CAATTATGTAGTAAATAATTTATTTGATTAAAATACAAATGAAATTATTATTTGATTTCATGTTTAAATTAATTTACCTATATTATAAAATCATTCAATCACGAGCGAGTCAACAGATATTCTTAGGTATAACTATAGATTTCAAATTCTCGTGCAATTTCTACCTGGATATACACGATAAAAAAAACATACAGTCGAATTGATAACCTCTTTCTTACAGAAGTCGGTTAAAAATAAAACAAATAAATTATGAACTTTTATTAGGGCGATGAATATAGAATACTAGCGGACGCGCGCAGCTTCGCCCGCTCATTTGCACCCTTAGGGGTGAATTCTAATAAAACATGAAACACGTGTTCAATGAAATATTTTTAAGAATCTAAATTTCAAATCTTATAAAAATCAGTGGCGATTTAATTTTTTTTCCATACAAACTTTCATCCCCTTAGGAGTCGAATATTGCAAATTCCCGTCTTAGCGAGCACCTACGTCCTATAAGTATCTCCTATGCAAAATTTGAGATTCCTAGCATATGTAGTTTTTGAGATTTCGTGATGAGTGAGTGACCTTTCGATTCTATATATATAGAATATATTAAGTTATTATTAAAATAATATATTATGTTATTTTTTAAACCTCTAAATAGTATTTCATCTTCAGTGTGGAATAACACTTAACTTAAATAACAAATACAATTAAAATAAAAAAAAATGTTCTCTTTCTGTTCCTTAGTAAATCTAAGAAAACTAAAAAAACAATATTATAACTACACTTATTTTTTACAGTTGCATATATTTTATCTAAGAAAGGAAAGCGTATGCTCAAAATAAACGGATACACGTACTCCCATTATTCAGGTTCAGGATCCAAAATCCGATGGAAGTGCTCGACCCATCGACCAGCGGGTTGTAAGGCAATGGTAATTACCGTTGGAGACGAAATTATAATTCTAAATGAGGAACATCAGCATGAGATCAAAAATTCTTAAAATTTTTCTTTTTGTGGATTTTTTCTATAGAATATAAACAAGAATTCTATAGAATATAAATCATTAGGTTTAAGTAGATATGTTTTATCATTCCCAGATTTTATTTGGAGAAAAAAAAGGCTTAATTAAATGTAAAAAGAAAAAAAAAATATGGGGATTGTTTCACCAAAAGTGGGATCTAAAACTGCAGTAGTTATTTGATACTTAAACAATAACTGTTTGGTTTATTCTGTAAGAAGTAGTCTTCAGTGTGTTACACATTACTTGTACTTATTTACAATTATCTAAAATTGTTAGTAAATAGTTAAAAAGTAAAAAAATGTCTTGCAGTCTAAACCGAGAAGAAAGATATTATAAATAAAATGTATGCATAAATATGCTTTTATGTTTTGATTATTTTTTGAAAGTAAAATCACATAGATTTGCTCTAAATATCTGTATTGTTGGTTTTTTCTTACAATCTTGTTAAAGGTTATTTATTATTTTTTGTTATATTTTCTTGTGTATTTTTTGTTTTTTCCTAAAAAAACAACTGGGCAGTGTATGCTTTACGATAATGACTAATTTGCTATACCCCATTTTGAGTGTTGAAAATATTTTTTTACGTTATCAATATTGTCACCAATATTTATGTACATACCTATGTATTTATATAAATATAAAAAACATTATACAGAAGCATTGTATTTGTTTTTGGTACTGAATAATAAGGTTTTTATATTTTAAGTTCGTTAAATAAATAAAGAAGATGATATAATTACAAAGTCTTATATTATTATTTTTTCCATTATAACAAAAATATGTCGCGCAGTTTTAAATATCTACGCGCACACCCACGGGTAAAAAACTGTGCCTTCACTTAACCTACTTTTTACTAATAATTTTATAGTCATAAAATTCCGAATTAAACATAAAGCTAAATTTATATATATTAAATACTTTATTTTTTTGTTTCATTCCAATATGTATTATCACAAAAGGGCAAGAGGTTGATTCAGTTGAACGGCTATACGTACTCAGCTGCAAACAAGGCTGCAGGAATGAAGATAAGGTGGAAGTGTTCCACACACCAGCATCATGGTTGTAGCGCCCTTATATACACTGTAGAGGATATTGTGGTGAAAGCCAATGAAGACCATAATCATGGCCCACGCACTAATTTTATAAAGAAAAAATATTATTAATTGAATTTTACATAATTAATATATTTAATTATGTAAACTGTGTGGTCACGTACCACAAGATGACTTGTAATAAAATGTAAGAAACTGACTTCTTCATCATCAATGTGTTATGATGAACCTTAACAAATATACAAAGCATGAAATGATAGTACCTACAACAATTTTGTCTAATCGAGCTGGTTTCATGATGGAGCCAAGTTCTAATAAAAAGCGACGGTTGTGGGTCTCGATTTTCACACATGGGAATGACATATTTTATATTCTCATTTCTTCGTTTAGTAACAAGACAAAGCGCATCTTTAATTACTCGAAGATTCTGCGAAAACCAGGAACGGATTGTCTTCTGATTCTTCTCAGTGTCTCAGGAACACTAGGGTCCTTCTGTTTGTTAAAAAAAATAGATTATATTAGGTTAGGAACTATTGTCTAAATAAGTCATGTCTTTTCTTAACATTAAAATGTACACGAAACTTATAATAATTAATGTAAAATGAATATTTGTTTGTTAAATATCACAAATATTATCAATTAAAGTTATATAATGACAAAATGTGTAAATCATTACTGATTGAAGGTGATCCCATCCGTCCATCTTCTATAGTTTAACTTTTTAAAATAGAAGTAAGTTGATAATATCGTATATAATATCTAATAGTTATAGGTGTCGACTGTGAATGGACCACATCAGTGAGAGGCAATCGTATGTTGATGTGCGATGGCTATACGTTTACTCCGAGACCAAGTACAAGTGACAAGACGAGGTGGAAGTGCTCGACCCACCAGCCCAGAGGCTGCAGAGCGCTCATACACACTGTGGGCAATGAAATTATGTTCTTGAGAAATGAACACACACACTGCCCGCCACATAAAAAACAAGCAAGCTGTGGTCAAGCTTCAAATTAATATATAATGTTATTCCAAACTTAAGACTTGGATGGTAAATAATAAGTGTATAAATAGATTTAATCTTTTTTTCTTAATCTGTTTTAAATTTTCTATTTATGATAATTTAAAATTTTATTAATTTACCTCTTGGTTTATATTTTTCTTATATGTTACAAACAACGTAACATATTATATCTCTTTCTTATCAGACCTCTCCATATCACATCAGGTATAAAAACTATAATTGATCGACACAACAACTTCTAATTGTAAAAGTAACTTTATAACATTTTTACAAAACATTAGAGTATTTACAAATATAAAGAAGCGTTTTATTAAATTGTTATTTAATCGCCAAATCTAGCAACATAACTACTAATATGGCAAAACATGTAATCTTTTCCGAATTATCCAAATTATGTTTAATTCCCGCCTACATATTATTTTTTAATTTTTTCGCTTATTTTCCGCTACTATGTTAGAGACAATACTGTACATACAGTATAGATTCAATACTATAAAAGATAATTAAAAATTCAGAGGTTTAATTCTATGAATGGACTAGTTTTACTATAAAGAAGTAAGCTGGTGAAATGCCAGCTTTCTCTTATATAAAAAAAACTAAGTAAGAGAACTTATTTACGTTAAGATTTAAAATTTATTTATAATGGATATTTGGTTATGTAATTAATAATTACATTTATTATTTATTAATTGAGTTATGAAGATTGTTAATATTTGCGAAAGCCTGATGGAAATTGTGTTATTACTATTCTAATAAATTTTATATAGTTTTGTATTTAGAATTTTATTAAAGCCCAAAAATTAATAAGTGTAAAATAATATTAAGTCGAGATGAAATGAGTTGTTTTTTTTGTATTCAAAAGACCAACTGTTGTGCTATTTTCGGCTGTGGCCGGTGTATGTGTAAATATTTTCAGCTGTTTGAAGATTGTCCCAGGCAAAAGTCTGATTTTTTCAGATTTTTCCTCAGTAGTGTTAAGACACTCCCACCTTCAGCTTATTATATTAATAAATTACCGTAGCTTTATTTAAATTATGCTAAGAATTGACTTTGATTAATAATAAATTTCCATTCTCATAATTATTTCAGTGGAATACGTAATGTCGAAAAGAGGCAAAATGCTTATAAGGCTTGGAAGATACACGTATAATTCCACAGCTCCGTCACTACAGAGGAAGGGCAAAGTTAGATGGCGCTGCTCTACACACAACACCAAAGGATGCAAGGCATATTTAATTACTGTAGGTGATGAAATTGTTCAATTTGATGAAACCCATGAACATATTAATAAAAAAAAATAAGCACTAACTTTATTCTTTCATTTTTTTTATAAAGACCCAAGTCAGTCACGCATCTACTTAAGTATGTAGAACAAACCATTCATACGTTTGTAGTTGACACTTTAGTCCAGTTTTTGTCTACACTATTTTTTTTTGTTCATTTCATTCAGTATATCAGGGAAGGCTAATATTTCTCCAGCTTCAGCTTGGCTTACACTGCATGCTTGTAATTACAGCAACGAATGACCAGGCAGAAAGGACCGAGCGAAAAAAGAGTTGAATGATCTCGCTCAGTTCTAGAACCCGGTTCCAGCGCGAAAGAGAAATGGGCAGGTGCTGCTTAAGCAGAACTACTTTTCAACAAAATAAGCCAGCCATTTCCAGCAACAAAGAGTTTTGTATTTAAATTTCCTCACTTCTCTTTCGCGGTGAAGATCGGGCTGTACTTACTCTTCAGAGTAAAAGTATAAGATACCTAACGTAAATAATATCCTATGTATGTATGCTACTTAATATTTTAAATGTGTAAGTTTGTGAGAATGGATGTTCGTTCCATTTTTACAAAAAACTCCTGAACAGATTTAGTAATATAGCTTATATCCCATGTAAGGGTTCCTAATTAATACAAACCCTTAATCATATTTCAGTGGAATATGGTATGTCAAAAAGAGGCAGACTGCTTATAAAGCTTAGAGGGTACACGTATACTTCTAGACCACCAATACAAGAGATGAAGGGCAAAGCTAGATGGCGTTGTTCTACGCACAACGCTAAAAACTGCAAGGCCTACTTGATTACTGTAGACGAAGAAATTGTTCGTGTTGAAGACAGCCATAACCACAATAATAACCTTATTAGAAATAGTCGTTAGTGATTCGTGTTAAAAATATTTTTTTACTTTTTTCAATAAATGTCCAAGTCACTTCAATTTAATTATTTGTGTTGTTTTATTTTCACACAACTACCTTATACATAACATACATAATTATCATCATTGTTAGACCTTTCAGATTTTTTGTACATGAAACTTACCTCCACTTTTTTTACTCGTTCATAAATTTTATTTAACTTCCCACTTCCCCGCAGTTCCTTTTGTATTATATTCTTTTATATGATAAAAGAATATAATACAAAAGGAACTTAGTTCTGAACTTATCTTATACTAGCGGACGGTCGCAGCTTCGCTTGCGTATTTAGGGGTGAATTCTAAAAAACCACGAAACATGTGTTCAATGCAATATTTTTAAAAGTTTTAATTTCAAATTTTATAAAAATCGGTGGCGATTTAAAGATTTTTCCATACAAACTTTCAACCCCTTATTTGCACCCTTAGGGGGTGAATTCTAGAAAACCATGAAACACATGTTCAATTTAATATTTTTAAAAATCTAAATTTCAAATTTTATAGAAATCGGTGCTGATTTTTTTTTTTTCCATACAAACTTTCAACCCCTATTTCGCCCCTTTAGGGTTAAAATTTTTCAAAATCCCTTCTTAGTGGATGTCCAGATTACAAAAGTGAACATTTGTCCAAATTTCATGTTTCTACTCACAGCGGTTACGGCTGTGCGTGCGTCTTACCTCAGTCAGTGATGACAAGTCCTTTTATATATATAGATTACATTATGAGTGGTGGAACCCAACGCCGTGTCTTGTATTCTTAACAACTTGTACTCAACACGCAATGCCTCCAGAATTCGGCAGAAAGTGGTGTGTCTTAACACTAGGTTCCCTCTGTCTACCCTGCTTTGTGCGGGATACAGCGTGAAGCTATATTCATACCAGAGCAAATAATTAAGTTCCTCGAGTGAGAATCGAACCTACCCGTGGCGTTTACAGTAAATTAAGCTAATACTTACTCATCCTCCAGTATCCTCTGCAGGAAGGTGTCGGAGGGGACAAATGTCTTTCATTTGACACGTATATACATACATGTATGTATTAGGTGAGTTTTGCAATAATTTGTAATTTTCCATTTTGGACTAACAACAATCAGTACTACTATTGAGAATCAGTGTAAATTAGTGTTTATTAAATATTATGTGCATTCCGTGTTAACTGCTCAACATTATTTGTTTATCTAGATTCACCAGTGGTTACACAATTAAATATACACAATTTTATATTCTAATTTCATAAATATTTTCAGTTCAATACGTAACGTCGAAAAGGGGTAAGAAATTGATTCACTGCAAAGGATATACATATTATACAACCGATCACAATGCACCCAAAATAAGATGGCGGTGCTCTACCCATTATCCAAAAGGATGTAGAGCCTTCATAATCACCATAGGGGATACCGTAGTGAGGTCTCGTGAAACACATACGCACCCTATAAAATGCCCGCTTGGTAAAATGGAAGTGAAATTGTAAGTATATGTGAAATCGCAAACAGAAACTTTTACAAAGGTATCTCTAAAGATATCTATCTATCTGGATAGAAAACGAAAAATCGAAGTGTTTTAACTTTAGGATCTCTTTGTGTCAGTCTTGTGATTTGCTAATATTTATTTTAGTGTTTTTAATATTATTTTGGTAAGTGTGAAGTTAAAGTAGGAAAATGATTTTTTTTTTAAACAGGGTCACTTAATAATTAAAAAAAGTAACTCACTACTTATGTATAGAATTTAAGATATATTTTAATGCCAATAAATGAATTTAATATATTTACTTTTTATTTTATATTCTTTAGACAGAAAAGTATTTACCTAAAATATACCTGGTGAATACGGCAGATATTTTCAAGAAAATAGGAAGAATATTATGTTAATTAATATTAAAATACACTTTTACATAGTCCCTATAGAAAGAAAATCTCCAAGAAAAGAAAACCCAACACGTCTATGAAATTGGACAGAAACTTTCAAAAATAATAAATTATAATTGGAGTGAGTATAAAAAATGAGAGAGCTGATATGAAACTTAATATAATATATCATTCGATGTTACAGATCTTACTGTACACTATATATGGTCAAGGAAAGGCAGACGTTTGATAGAATTACATGGATACACCTATCATCAATCAAGTGTGGAGAGAGAGAGAGAGTCAAATGTGGAGAAATTTAAAATAAGATGGCGTTGTTCAACCCACTATCCTAAGGGATGTAGAGCATTCATTATTACCGAGGGAAATATAATTATATATTTACAAGACTATCATACGCATTAATATATTATTATAATACATAAAGGTTTTATTTTATTTTCAAGAAAGATAGGAAAAGAGTGTCTTAACACTAGGTACCTTCTGTCTAACCTGCTTTATATGCTATAGTCAAACATTTGGTTTCTTTTTAATATGTCATAAAAAAGATACATCAAAAAAGAAGAGAGACTGTGATGAGATCATTTAGCTCGATCATTCATAAAAGTAATTTCATATTTGGAAGTCGATATACTTGCTTTTATTATTGTTTTTTTATTATGTATATATATAATTTATAAATTTAAACTGTGGGATAACAGGGAAAAAATATATTTTTGTAAGTAATGCCTACATAGCGCCCAATCTTACCTTATATTGGGCGATATAAAAAAGGTTTTAGATTTTTTCATCATGAAATCTTATGCCCAAACTATTATGTTATGTTTGAAAGTACTAAAGTAAAAACTTATTTTAATTGAATTTGTTTAAATAGAAAAAATATAAGGAGAATTTTTTTAAAAATAAATTATTTATTCTTAAAAAATATTTTTATTGCCTTACTAGAAAATAGTGTTAAGGCGCTCCTTACTCCACTCTCCGCCATTAAAAAAAACTGTTGAGATTTTTTTGAATATAGATCTTAGACATTTTTTATTAAATAACTTATCTTTAAGTGTTCTTATTCGTATATATTATCTACAAAAATCTTCTAAGGGATCCTCTTATAATGTCACGTTTTTGCCATTACAATTACCGCATAATTCTATAGAGGGTGTCGTAACGGAACGGTTGTGAGTTGAGTTTCGCCACTCAACACGCAGTGCCTCGAGAATTCGGCGGAAGGTAAAGAACGGTAGTGTCTTAATGAAAAGATTCTACCTCGTGCGTTAAAAAGCGAAAGTCTGTTAATTCAATGGTTTATCTTTTGAAATTTTAAGTATTTCAAATTTGCTACTTTGATTTCATATACAAATAGATTTTTATATAAAAAACGATACTGACATAATATATATTTTATTATAATTATTTATTTTGCAGTGGAATATGTACTATCTCAAAAAGGAAAAAGACTAATAAAAATGAAAGGTTTCACATATTATTCCGCGTCTACGACGGGTATCAAGAAAAGATGGCAATGCTCCACCCACTATCCTCAAGGGTGCAGGGCTTTCATCGTCACTGTTGGAGATGAAATTGTTAGTTTTAATGATTTTCACAAACATAAGGTTATTTGAAAATGTCGACTGCAAAAGCAGTAAATATAATATAATATATGGCAGAATACATGTGTAAAATCAAATTCAAAATAATTATACTTAAGCAACCTTAAGTATAATTATTTTGCTGAGAAGAAAGAAAAGAGTTCTTTATCTTGATAGATATTATAATATATTTACTGCTATATGAGTAAAGAGCCTAGGTTGGAGTCTAGGACCCCTTTTGCCGCGAACGAACCACACTGAAGTTACGTAGTGCTTTCGATTTCCCTAAGAGAGTACCCACCCACCGGTGTTCTTGTAATAGCCAGTAGGGTTAACAGCATTAACCTCATTGTCAAAAAAATAGATTAGACTAGATTTTCTTGTAAAATTTATTATCCTTGCTTTTTAGCGCAAAATGGCCTTACCGGAACAGTATAAAAGTACATATATTTTAAATAAATGCTTTACATAATCAACAATTCTATCATTGAATTACTAATAATAAATTTATCACATATGTACCTACTATCAACTTACATCTGAATCTACAATCTACAATAAATTCAAATATATTTATATGTACTAATATAGTACGTTTTCATGTTTTTCAGAGCCAATATTCGCTGTCACGTCAAGAGGTGCCCGTGTCATATGTATCGCCGGATATAAATTCCTAAGGCAATGCGAATTGGGGCCGAAGACTAGATGGTGGTGCGGCTCCCACTACAACAAGGGGTGCAGGGCGGTCGTGTATACTGTTGGGTGTCGTATTATTAAAGTTAAAAATCTTCACACTCACCCCCCACCGCACAATTTATGAAATATCTTGAAAAATTGTGTCTTGTCGTTATAAACTTTAGCAATGAAACAATGAAATATAATTGTATTTTTTTTATAGAATAAGTTTATTGAAAATATACTTATTTTGTTTTATGATCAGTTCTCTCTCAGTAATCAGTTTCTCTATAAATATAGGTAAACTAGTGGGCGCGCGCAGCTTCGCCTGCTTATTTGGACCCTTAGGGGTGAATTCTAATAAACCATGAAACATGTGTTCAATGAAATATTTTTAAGAGTCTCAATTTCAAATTTTATAAAAATCGGTGGCGATTTAAAGATTTTCCCATACAAACTTTCAACCCCTAATTTGCACCCTTAGGGGGATAATTCTAAAAAACCATGAAGCATGCGTTCAATTAAATACTTTTAAGAGTCTAAGTTTCTAATTTTATACAAATCGGTGGCCATTTAAAGATTTTTCCATACAAACTTTCAATCAATTATTTGGACTCTTAGGGGGAGAATTCTACAAAACGATGAAACACGTGTTTAATTAAATACTTTTAAAAATCAAAATTTCAAATTTTATAATAATCGGTACCGATTTAAAAAAAAATCCATACAAACTTTCAATGCTTATTTCACCCCTTTAGGGTTCAAATTTTTCAAAATCCCTTCTTAGTGGATGTCCAGATTACGAAAGTAAACATCTGTCCAAGTGTCACGTTTCTACGCACAGCGGTTACGGCTGTGCGTGCGTGCTGTCAGTGCGTCCTCACTGACTGTACAAGTACTTTTATATATATATAGATAGAAGATAACCTTTAGTTTTGCCAATTTTGTAATAAATTAATTTAAGTAAAATATTTCATTGTTTCATTGAAAAAGAAACATGATAACTAACTTATTGTGTAAAAATAAGAAACTTTTACTGTAACATTACAACATTGGTACAAAAATTACATATGTTTGTGTTCATATACCATGTTAAATTAATGTTTTTGTCAAAAAAAAATTGTTTTAGTCTCGAATGGGAATCGGTCAACAAAATTTGGTTCGGTAAAATCACAAATCTATATATATATTAGGTACTAACTTTTATTCTTAGTAATAGAGTAGCCTTACTACGCCTAGATGCCTCATTTTAGTAATTAATATTAAATTGTGTTTTTCTAAAATACTTAGTGTAAAATAGAAATAGAATTATTACTAAAGTATATTATGTTCC
>DWNA01002988.1:0-10716 GCA_018249835.1 Heliconius besckei
GAACCTAGTGTTAAGATACTCCGTTCCCCACTTTCTGCCGGATGGCATTGCGTTTTGAGTGGCAGAACTCAACGCTGCGCTTTACCTCGACACCAGAGCGAAGAAATGGAAATATAAACGTAAATAAATATTTCACTTCCTCGAATGGGAACCGAACCAACAACCGTCGCGTTTCAGTCACACCCTTCTGCCGCTACGCCACGACCAGTATATTATTTGGGAAAATATGTGCCATAAAACTAAAGTAGAATGAAAACTATCCAATCGATCCTCATCGATTATTTTTTGACAGGTTATTTGTGTAAACAAATGAAAAACATAAATTATTTAAATAAAACTATTTATACTGTAGGTACCTTACACAATGAATCATTGTATGAAGCTGTCATATTCATATTGCGTTTAATGATTGTTTTGTTAGTGTTTTGTATTTTTTTTTATATTTGATCATAATATGTAGGTTGTGGGTTCGATTTTCACTTCGAATTAATAATTTTCGTTTTCTCGTTCTGACGAGCTACTTAACCTACAATGTGCCTATCAAAAAATAGGCAGAAAATAGAGGGCGAAGTGAGTTAACACTAAGTTCCTTTCTATATACGGATAATACTGAAACAAGCAAAAAATATTTTTTTCAAAATTAATAGTAGATACCAACGAGTATTTGGTTACATCACGAACAAGGAACTTCACTACTTTAAAAACAAAATAGAAAATCTCAAAGCTTATATCACTATAGGTTACATAATATTCAAAATAGCCTAACATTCCTATCACCAAGTTTTAATGCGGACACTCGAGGCTTTGCATGTATTATAACAACTTGTGGCTATAAAACATACACAACCTTAACTTATTATAATATAGAATATTAGTATTTTAAATAGTAGTTAAATTTTTGGGGTGGTTAGATTTCATATACATACATATATGAAAACGACGACCCCCCTGCTAGATGGACCGACGACCTAAAGAGGTTGGCGGGAAGCGGATGGGTCCAAGAGCTGAGCAGTGGAAGAAAGATGGTTGTCGATGATGATAATGATGATGACTTATATAAAAAACGAAGCTTAGAACGTATATTTAGTGGTATTGGAAACTGTGCAACTGTGCTTTTTTTAGTTTTACACTGTATTCCATATTTGAATCTAGTATTTAGGTAGTCTATTTTATAACTTAGATCACAAAATCCAATCACGATGACGAGATAAGTCTCTCTCTCTCTCTCGTCTACTCTCTTTAAACAGAAAGTAGACTTATCATTCTACACTCCTGCTATTCCCACAAATGAATTCCCAAAAATACGAAAAAAAACAAATTAAAAACAAAAAAGACTATCATTTTTCATGAGCACACCACGAATACAATAACACACCAGCTACAGGTATTGTCACACTGCCATTTCTAACGGGCACCTATGCCGGAATAAATTATAAACTATTGTATAATATTATACATTATACATAAAGTTTATACAGCCAGTGATTAAAGGTACCGGCTTCGAATCCCCGTTAGGGTTAGGGTAAAGTAGGCTGTGCCTTGTAAAATAATTAATTAATTAGTCAAACTTGATCGTTATTCAAAGCACACTTTTTTTACTAAGTCGTGGGACCTTGGCTTTTCTTGAGGCTACTTGTGGAAATAAAATATTTTTATTTACTTCTCTAGAAGTACAAAGTGCGGTGTTAATTTCCGCCAGTCAACGCGCACTATCTTGAATTTGGAAGCGATATATTTATTGATCTCGATCTAATTATCAAATTGAAGCGGTAAGATCCGCAACCTACATGCAAGGTAATTACCTTATTAGAAAGTGAAATACAATGACACATAACAATATTTTTTTTTTATTCCAAGAAAATAAGAATTCGTTTTTAAAAATAATTGCATTATCATAATAAAAGTCATAATATTATAATAAAGTGATTTATTTCGTTATTATTATGATTTTTTCAGCATTACACTGTATCCCGCATACAGTAGGGTAGGCAGAGGGAATCTAGGAACTTGGTGTTAGGATACTCTGTTAGTAACGAAAATAATAAATGTTTTATTTTATCAACTGGGAATCGAACCTACAATTTGTCGCGTTTACACGCACGCTTGTGTATCTATACTACAACTGGCCTTTGATTAAAATAATATATAGACAATAAAATAATGATTAAAATCATCAATAAACATACTTGATAAATAAAATATGCTAATAAAAATACTTTCGTGTGGAAATCGAAACTCCAGCATACATTTAACCTTATAAAACTGAACTACTACAAAAAATAAAATTCAAATTTTATTTATAGCTTTAAACTTTGTAACCAATTAATATTTTCATATAATTTTACGCTTGGCAAGTTCTCAAGTAATTTAAGTGGAGGGTAGTTTACAAAATTATTTTCTCATTCGCTAACGCGGTTGAAATTTTATTTAGTGAATGTTTTATTGTATTGCATATAAAAGTAGTGATTCAACATTGTTTTAGTGAAAAAAGGGATTTGTGGGAAAAATATTTATTAAATGACATTTTTTTGCCACCATGAAGGGCTCTGTTGAGGTAAATGTAGTTTTAAACTAATATCTATTTCTTTTTATAGTGTTGTTGCAACTATAATTTTAGGTTATTGATTTTTTCTTTAAATCTTTTAGATATTCTATGTTATTTATTCTTGTTTGTTATTTAAACTTAAAATACAAAAATCTGTGACTTAAGATATACAAGTTATAAGCTCCAATAAATTAAGATATATTAGTTATTAAGTACTACTTTAATACGTGTTTGCTTGAAACATTCTCAACATCTATTTTTCAATATATATTACATATTAACATAAGATTAAATTGAAAAATGCATTGTTTTGTAACAAAAGGTATAAAATATACCTTTTATTTTAATTTTCTGTTTATATTGACACTATCGTTTCTCTGGTGTTACTGATTATTCGATGTACTTTTGTAGCTTCACGTGTGTTTATTAATTTCAAATGAATTTGTTTCTATTAATTTTCAAACGCCACCCTTTGCTTATAGGATTGGGAAACAAAATTTAAAAAATCCCGAGAATAGATATCGAACCCACAACCATCGCGTCATATATATTTAGTAACAAAAATAACTCAAACTAAATTCTATAACTAGTATTCTCCAGACAACACATCCTAGATGCCATCAGAAAATATACTTAAGAGTAATGCGGCTGACCAAAACACGTTTTCGCTTTTTGCCGAGCCATTCGGTCCGCACGTCATAATCACGTTCCAACTTCTTTACGGGATTACTAGTTATTTGCTGCTAGGAAGTCTGCTAGGAACAAATAGAATTCTATTTTCCGCACTATCTATATACCAGGGTAGACAAAGGGAACCTAGTGTTAAGACATTCCGTTACCCACTTTCCGCCGAATTTTCGAGGCATTGCGTCTTGAGGGGTGAAACTCAAGGCCACGCTTTGCTTGGTTTCTTAAGCGACGAAGTGAAGATATAAATAAATATTTTTTTATTTCTCCGATTGGGAATTGAACCCACAAAGCTCTTGCTTACAGTCAAACGCCTGTGCCACTGCGCCACGACGGCCTCAAATCATTACCCTACTAGACTTTTATGGATATAACTATAATTATAATTCTATTCTATTTTATTTCATGAACTTTTATTCTTGATTTAGAGTTGTGTAACTAACCTGACATTGGGACACCGGCCCGACCTAACACTGGCCGTTTCTTTTTTTACTTTAGAGACTTAAAACGTCTTATACACAATTTTTACTTATTTTAAACCACGTGGACGATGCCGCAAGTAAAATCAGGTATTTTAGTTATAGGATTATAATATACCAGTATATAGTAAATCCGCTTAAGGCGTACGTTCATTAGTACCGAAACTTGGTGAGTGAGCCTAGACGCGCTAAAGTGACCTACATATATTCAAATTCTAAAAGATATATCAACATAAATATGAGGAGAACGAGGACGGTTTTAATGAAATACTAAGTAAGTAATTAATTTAATTTTATAGTAAATATTTTAGGACATCGTGGCTTAGTTGTGAAGTTATAAATGAAATGGGCTGGTCGTAGGTTCAAATTAGCTATTTAACTATTACTTTAGGACTATGTTTTAATTTATTAAATAGTCGAGGCGCATTTGTAGCGCGTCGGCTGTTGTGGGTTTGATCCCAGACTAGGAAATTTTTACCCGAATTTCACTCTCTAGCCGAATGTCTGGAACATTCTGTTTTGTGTAGAAAAAGTAAACTTATCTCTTTGAGCGTTGATATATGACCTTAATGATATAATAATACTAGTATAAGGCTTTTACTTTACACAATCTTATTAAAAGATCAAGGTGCAATTTCCGCAAATCAGATATCTTGATATTGCAATTAATCGAGTAAGCGGATTAGTGTTTAATTACTTAGCTACCTAGATCGGGACTTAGCCTTAGGTCTTCCTCGATATAGCAATATAAGCTGTTACGTGGACCTTGTGATTGGATTAATATTGTAAATCTAATTTCTGATATTTAAAAAAATCATGCTGTATTCTGTGTATAGCAGGGAAGGAAGAGGGAACTTAGTGGGAGTGGGTGGTAGTTAATATTTTAAGTTTAATGACGGACTTTAAATTTTTCTCTTGTTATCATAACGAGAAAATGAAAATATTTCTATCTCCCGAGTTGGAATTGAACCTATAACCTTCGCTTTTACATTATACAGTCAGATTGTGCATGAATGTTTTACGAAAACATAACTTTTATTTTTCCCACATTTAATTTTTAAGTGTTTTTCAATTTTAATATTCAACGGCGTCTTGATATATCTTCTAAAAGATATATATATATTTTAAGGTAAGTTTTTACAATAAGGTAAGCGAAATAAATTTTAATAAAAAATATTTTCTATAACAATAAATTTTATACAAATTTTAAATTTTATAACATAACAATTGCTGAACTACTTCCCATTGAAAGTTTAATGGCGGAAGCCGAATGAAATCTCAAACCACCATCACCTTTACACCATAACAATTATCGTAAATGAGAATTGTACCGAAATAACCAAAATCCCATAAACCGACAGGAAACAAGATACTATAAATCACTTAAAATCCTCACAAATATAGCAAGGAGTCACGAACTGGAGAATTATCGCACTCCTAAGAGTAACATAGTAGCTTAGGGCAGACTCGCGGCTAGTTCTGACGAAATAAATGGACTTGGTCAGTCTGTATTAGATTTAAGTTTATTTGTAGTCCGATGTTGTAGGTTCGGTTCCATGTTATTTTGTACCTACAGATAATACCTGTTTCCTTTCTTACACATTGATTCTATTTGTTTGTGATAATAATAAAACTATTTTCATGTCAGTTGCCTTAGTAACTACATTGTTTATGGCCATTCCAGGCAAGCGTAAAAACTTACATCTTAAAAACTACTGAACTGAATTTGATCAAATTTTGTTTACAAACAAACTAATAACCTTTTTTTAAAAAAACGGATAAAATAATTTTAAAAAATAATTATCGTGTTCCAGAGAAGCGATTTTCAATTAAAAACAGAAAGAATTTTCCTATAACTATATTTAATGACAAAATAAACAAAATACCTAAATATATATAACAGACAGACATTACACCATTTTATTTTCTTACAAAGTAAGTCGTTCTATCGTTATTTCCTTTCCTTTAACATTTGCCTTCTGATTCCATTCTGCCTATTACTTAAAGCCTTCGATAGGGAATTTCTTCGAGGAAAACGAAGAAAACGAAGAATCAACGTTGATTCTCAGTCCTATACGAATATTTACCAAATAGGTCAACGAGTCATTTAGTAGTAAGTAAGGAACATGCGAGCAGAGGGTGCTAGAGACATTTGATGTCTTGGAGTCTGATGCATGTGATATAGACGTTGATTGCAATCCAAAGTAGATTTGCAAATAAATTGTAAGAAAATGTTTATTTTTTTTTATAAGCTGGATATTCTTCCTTCTAATATTATAAATGTAAAAGTTTGTGATGATGGATGTTTGTTCCACTTTCACGCAACTACTAAACCGATTTAGATGAAACTTTATATTTCTTAAGCTTATACATTAGAACAACACATAATCTGCAATTTATGATATTTTCTAAATAATCAAGCCTATTATTATTTTTAGACCCGTTGCATAGTATGTCATCTAGTGTTTTGTTGCGGCGATTGTCGTTGGAAGCACGAACAACGGACCCATAACCTCACTTATGATTGCCCAATTTGCCGAGGCCACAGGTTCCTCTGCAGACCCGACGACTTAAACCAAGATTTCATCGAACACCTCACATCAGAACACTTACCCCTACAGTGTAAGAAGTGCAACAAATTTTTCATTACTATGGAAGATTTAATGGATATTGATAAATGTTCAACCATTTCTGAACTCGTTGATGCTGGAACTGATTGTAAACAAGAAAATATTGATGAGAAATTCGATTCCTTATATGAAAAAGCTAATAGTGATAAATTTGAGGCTATTGTGTCTGTTAATAATCTGTCAAAAACAGCAGTAATTACTCCGATTATACGAAAAAAATATTTAGTTGATTATGAATCAAGCGATACTGATTATGAAGACGTTCAGAAAGAAGACATGACCACACCTCATCCTACAGTGGCACCTAAGACACCAAAAATAAAAAAACAACGCGATTTTACACCTCATACAAATAAATATTTAAATTTTAATAGACCAAACGCTTTGAACTTTAATGAAGAAATAAATGAACGCGCCGTTACACCTCATATAAAAAAGTATTTAAATTTTAAAAGAAAAAACGCTGTGGACTTGAATGAAGAAATAATAGAAGAGGATTACTTACCCATTGAGAGTACAACGCCCTTAAGAAACGATAATATTGGAGGTAAGTGGTAGTCTTCTCACTGTATCCTGGTTATATTCTTAAATAATAGGAAGAAGAAAATTAGTGATAAGATACTCTGTCTCATACATTTCCACCCAATTTTTGCGCAACTTTTGAGTGGCATAAATCAAGGAAGGCTTTGTCTACTAACCAGAGAAATAAGAGAAGAAATAAAAGAAGGAATCGACTCCACAATCATCCCATTTAAAGTCAGACTTTGAGTGTCACTGTGCTAAGACCGCCTTAATTGTAAGTGGTATTCTTATTTTATTTTCTCGAAATGAAATCGCAGAAATAAGCATTAAGCATATTTCAAGGCGGAAGATGCAAAACCTTATAATATCTTAATAATCGTTCCTCAAAAGTACAAAGTTTGACAACGTTTGATTATTTATGCATTCTTGACGAGCTTAATCGTTCAACTTTTTTAATTTGCGAATTGCCTCTCGAATTTATACTCTTTTTAAATTGTCTCAATAGGGGAAACGAAAAAGAGAATTATATATTTTTTATTTATTGTACAGATGTCCAACTTTTTAATGACATTTCTTTATATTTACCTTGTTAGTAAATATATCTCCTATAAATATAATCGATTCGAGATATACCTATAAAATAAAGCAAAACAAACTGCTTTATACTTAGTACTTCTATCAAGGATCTTTATACAACATAACATCACCTCAGTTATTTAGAAGGTCTCATGTATATTCATATAAAAAATAATTATTTACATGTCCTATGTCCTTGCGGGTGTACTCGTAGGTAAAAAGTATTAATTAATAAGTCGTTTTTTTTATATTAGAACTAATGTATTTCAAGATAGATAAAAGAATATAGATAAAAAGTAGTATTTACATTTTTTTTCTTATTTAACAAATTTTAGATACAGATAAGGAAATGGTGACACCACATATTCATACACTCAAATTAGCCCAAGCAGTGTCCACAAGCACACCGACACATCCGGTGACACCCAACTGGTCACTATTTCCTGTCACTGACACTGACTCACCGTTGTCTGAAATTGAAACTGCTGAAAGTCCAGTTCAGAGTATTGACCAAGAAGCTGAAGTAAGTTAAAATTATATTATTTACTCACATATGAACTATCAATCTATGAAAAAGCAGCTTCCTACTCTTTTTCGTAGCCAGGATAATAAGATGGAGTCTTAAGCTAGGAGATCTGTCACATTCAGCTGATTATTTGAGATATTGTATATAAGGTGGTTAAAGCCGCGCTTTGTATCCCAGAGCGAAAAATTCTAATAATTAAAATATTATAATAATTCCTTAAAATGGATATTGATATGATGATCACAATACTATTAAATCGCAAAGAATCATTCTACTATATATTAAATACATATATATTTTATATTTACAAAAAAACATATTTTATATATTTAAAAAATGATTTTTGTCTTTTTTCACAAAAATACTTCGTTATACAAAACATAAAAGCAATCCAATTTCAATTTTATAACGTTGTTTAACTTTTTCGATTATTTTCCATAAACTAAATCCTTTTGATCATATATAAAATCACTATTTAACACGAACAATAAATTTTCACGTTATGGAAATATTTTGTGAAAATATTCAGTTTATGCTTTGATAAAATGTTGTTGCAATTTTCTTAAGAATATCGTACAGCAAATTGAACTACAATGAAGGAAGTAAACATAAAACTGATTTTAGATCATTTACTTAAATAGTTATAGTATGCTACAGCTAATTTTTATAATTTAAAATAACTTTATAATTTGATATCCTTTTTTTTTACCTTCACGCTATATACCGTATATATTCAAAGGGAACCCAAAATAATGTAGAGAATTCGTGTACAGTGGTGGAATTTAACGCCGCGTTTTGTATTGATTATTGTTTTTAAGGTGGGAAAAAGCTAGAGATATAATAATTCATCCCCCCGATCACGATTTGACACAGCCGTTGCGTTTACACTTAGGTACTTTTCCGCTGCTGCATGACGACCTCAAATCTTTTATATTGATTATGTTCTTCAGATTGAAATAGTTAATATAAAATACAAATACTCAAACTCATATAATTTGAATTTCATTAAAAGTAATTAAACAACTATATGTATTAAAACGACTATACTATATATTTTTAGCATTCCAAAGCTAACAATGCAGCTGGGCCAAAGTTAAAGAGTATTATCGTAGTTGGTAGTCGCCTTAAGTTGGGCAACCACGATAGTTCAGAGAAACAAGTTACGTTCCAAGACAGTTCAAATAATAGCGAAACTTCTATGAAGACTAAAAGAGTTAAATTTGCTGATGACACTGTATTTAATCAAGAGCCGAAAATCAAAAGAGGTAAACATATTTTAATGATTTTTTTTTCAGCTTCACCCGCATTCAGGGGGGTAGGCAGAGCAAAGAAATATTAAATGTTTCATTTCCTCAAGTGGAAATCGAACCCACAACCTGTTGCGCTTACAGACACCCGCTTGTGCTCCAGCGCCACTACTCGCCTAACTACTTGAATTTCATATACGAAATCCTTAGTGATACTATATAGGCCAAATTTTCATTACAAATACATTTGTTTTTTTATAATTGTTTATCATATAGTAATAACATAATATTATGGGTTAATTAGTAATTATTACATATTAATATTATACATAAATAATATTTTATTTTATACAACAGTTTTTAGAAAACCTAAGCGTATGCTAACACCCGGCCCACAAAGACCAAAATATATACACAATCCACGTTTCCAAGCGCTCATAAACAGATTCGAAAGCCAAGGCATGACTTTAGCGAGAACTCCCAAAAACACTCCCAAAGATAAAGAGAAAGATTTGGAAGATACGCCACCGGCTGGTGATCATAATATACCGGCTAGAGCAATAAGTTTCAAAGACGAAAGCCCGATAGTCGAGCCCGAGAGTCAATTTAAGGAATCGAATGAATTATTCAAGAGCTGCATTGACTCCCCCACTCCAATGATGAACAATGCAATAACTGCTCTTAGTGCTAACATTGCGGGTACTCTTCAAACTTGCCTCACATCAGTTTTACGTTCTAATGAAGAGGAAACTGAGTTGCAGTTCAAATTCGTTATCACTAAAAAGACAGTTAGCGTCAAGAGGATCGCTGAGAACGGTGATTATGAGAAATTAACGGAAATTGATAGGGAACAACAGGAGAAGGAGAACATTTGGTCGGCTGTTACTAAAGCAGTCAAAAATATATTCTGGACTGATAAAGGTATATCTTTTTCTTTTCATTCAATTTTTTTGTAATATGAAAACGTTTGTTATTTTTTTTAATATTATAATAATTACTTATTAAAATATTGAATGTATAATTGAAATAAAAGTTACGTTTTAGTAAGTTACTGATTTTAATTAAAATTTTCTACTATGAAGTAAAAAACTTCATAGTAGAAAATTTGAGGAAAGGAAAGAAAACAAAATTCCTTTCCTCGAGTAGGAATCGAACCCACAACCAGTCGTTTTTGCAGCACACTTTGTGCCCATGCACTACGACTGGCCTCAGTATTCTTTCTATATATATACATTCTTTCTTACTAAGTATTCTTACTTTTAAAAGATTTTATAAGAAAACAAATTATTTCTCTTATCAAAATGCAAGCTAGCTATTTCCTCAATGTCCTGCATTTTTCACTACAATAGGACAACTTCGCAATAACAAAATCTGCTGAGAGTGGCTTAAAAATTCATATGAGATATGGTAAACTACGCAAAGGATCGAAATCAATTTGGATAACATTCGAGATGCTCATGTATAGGGTAGGTCTTTATACTTCAAATAGTATACGTATATAACT
>DWNA01002989.1:0-10716 GCA_018249835.1 Heliconius besckei
CCTGCCAATTAATACTGCAAATGTAACGACACTGGCTGAAATCTAATCGTCATCGTGTAACTAAGATGGATTATAATATATTTTTTGGCAGCAGGATAGCCAGAGGGAGCCTAGTGTTAAGACACTCTGTTCCCATCCTTCCGTCAAATTTAGATACCAGAGCGAAGTAATTAAGATACATATAATTAAAATATTAAATATTTCATTCAGACGAGTGGTCATCGAACCTACAACTTGCCGCGTTTAAAGTCACACGCTTGTGTCCATTTAACGTAGTAAGAATATTTCACGTTAAAAAACATTGCAAATTAGTACATATCAGGTAAAATATAAAAAAATATATATTATATTAAATATTAATATTAAATATAAAATACTTTTTGGAACGAAGTTCCTTACGGCAGGCTTGGAAGGGATAGGGATTTCGCTGCGTGACCGAACTGAAAAAAATGTGATAGTAAAACCGTAAGAGAAATGCGTGGAATAAAACCGTTAAATGGGACGTGCGCAGGCGCGACAGTCGCATACACAGACGAGTAGTGTATAATACCTTTCTCTTTCTCCCTCTTTCTTTTCGTTCTCTCATCATTTTTTTGTATTGTGTGTTATTGTTGTTTTTTTTATTTTAAGTAATTTATTATTTTCTAAAATACTGAGTTTCCTAAATACTTTCTTGTACTCAAATAAAAACTAATCAGCAAAATTTTAGAGAAAAATCAAGAAAACCTACATAAGATTGAGCACGACTTTTTTTGCAATTTGTGTCGATTCTACATTAGCCGAAGGAACTTCGTACCTACCTGGTGTCCCACGACACCACATTTTTATATTTTAAAATGTTGTTATTTCATTTCTATTTTTATTTTTATAATGACTTCAATGAGTTGGCTAAATCTTAATTATCTTTAATTATACTAAATCAATTCTCAGCTTTAATTAGCGAAATCTAAAAAAAAAAAATATTCCAAATTTAGAGACACGATGTCTGTATGCCTTTTGAGTTATGACACACTAAGTTGAGTTGTAAGAATACGGTTACAGCGGCAACCAGCATTGACTGACAGTGACAGTGCTCGCCGGACCGCCGCACCGAGTAGATGCGTCTCGGCCTCACTCCTCGTGGCAAGTGCTTCGCGACCAAATCTCATCAATTCCGGAAAATCAGCAATTTATTCATCATTTGTGTATGCTCTGCTTTATAAGACGACTGTGCACCATGAAACCGCCGACCAACGTGAGTATTGAACATTATATACGTATAAAGTTAGTTTTTTGTTATTTAATTTCTTATGACTCTACATGAGTGTTTTTTTTAATTTATCCATGTAGTATTTTTTATTGATTCTTAGAATACATATTTAACATATTAATAATATTTTTATTTATGTAAAATTCATTTAAATATTTTATTTCTTTAATATTATTACGGAATCAATAACATAATATTATTAAAATGATTTGAATCAAAAGTAATATATGTAACAGGAATTTTAGTTTTCAAGTGGTAAAGTAATAATAGTGAAGGTACCTGGTAGAGGTACGGTGTACCAAATGTAAATTGCCATTTCTAGATTGATTGATGCTTATGGAAGTTTTTGCGGAAGAAAGTAGAGCGATGAACGCGAAACTTGATCGGCAATAAAAATAGCTTATTTATAATTTAAGTTTCAATAATTTATAAAAATGTAATAAATATACACATTTAAGAAAAGTACACAATAAAATATTAAATTAAAATAAATAATATTTAACTAAATTTTATATTATCATTTAAATAGAAATTATTATTATAATGAAGAAGAAGAAAGAAGCTAGACTATTTCCTCAAAATACTAAATGACAGACAATACATATATGTATATATTTCCTTAAAATCTCAGCTAAGCGATCTAGTTCTTTCTTTGTAAAATACCTATAAAAATATTATCCTTATAGAATCACACTTATAATTTCTCAATTGAATTGTATGCTGTCCGTGCATGCTTAAATTAATTAATATTATAATTTCAATCGAATAGAAAAGTTTCATTTCTTCGCTCTAGCACCAAGGCAAAAAGTCCAACGTTGAGTTGCTCCACTCAACTCGCAATAGCCCGAGAAATTCGGCGGAAAGTGGTAAACAGAGTGTCTTAAGACTAGGTTCCCTCTGACGTGCGGATGTGCGGGATACAGCGTGAAGCGTATTTTTATTTATCTATAATTTTATAGAACATACATTGTAACTTGTCTCACGTGGCGTCAATTGTCATACAGACAACACAGTGGCTCAAGGGAAGCGTGCAATTTTAACCGACCGAAATAGACTACTCACATGTAGTACGACCAAAGTTCAAGAATTTGGTTGTATTAAGTAGATTGAAATTTTCAGAAAGAGTTTTTCTTCAGAACGAAGAAAATGGAAATATAAATTTAAATAAATATTTCATCTCCTCGAGTGGGGATTGAACTCACAACCAGTCGATTTTACAGTCACACCTTGTGCCCTTGCGCCACGACTGGCCTTTAATTTTTATACACGTGAAGTAAAAACTTGTGGTTGAAAAAAAAAACCTAATTTATTATTAATTTATTTTATTTTCTATTACCAATTTCTAGTGGATCATAAATATTTAAAAAATATATATAATTAACATAAACATCACACCACATCAATAAGTCTTTCTTTAGCTATCAATAAAGTAAATAACTCATCGAATAGAACTCTTATTGTATATTTGAACTAGATCCTATTGTGGGCCAAAGTATAATAAATTACTTTACAAGAGGTCCAGATAAAATTTGAATGCTGTAATTTAGTATAATTAGCATTGTTGACCTTTGTTTTATATATAATAGTATAGATATTAAATTTACAATGAATTCTTTATTTAATGTAAATAAATGCCCCATTATAATTATAATTTATTAATTGTTTAATCATCAATTAATTATAATTGTTACTCTTAATTCCATGAGGTATTCATTAATAAATGCTTTTAAGTATTTAATTGGCCATTTTTAACAAACGATCCTTAATTCCAGTTGTAGGTAGAGCAGCCAACTGAATTGCCTAAAACTGGTTTCGCGTCGCTTTTTAAACCTGAATAAATTATAATTAGGGTTTCGTTAACGTTCCTTCCTATATGTGATAACGGTAATAATATCAAGAAAGTTAAAGTTATTTTCAAAGTATTACAATAATTTACTTTTGAATATTAGTTGTGCTGATATAAATCAATTCCATTTCTATTCTTCACATGGTAAAGACTTGTTTACTTTTGAACTTTATACAATTTTGACTCTTAAAGCATATTCAAAAAAATATATATATTAACGTCAACATTCATATAGAAATATCGACATATATTAAATATTATTTATTTACTTTTAACGCAGGCCGCGTTACTCCATGATGTGGATATACCGACGAAGAAGGCAACATTTGGTATGGGTTGTTTCTGGTCGAACGACTCCTTATTCGGTGCTACGCAGGGCATCGTGCGGACCAGAGTGGGCTACGCGGGTGGCACTACAAAAAATCCACACTACAGAAACTTGTAAGTTATTATTACAATATAATCAGGACTATTAATCCGACGTTTCAAAGTCGGTCAACATCACGTTCAAAGTTTCCGTTACAAACATACATAAGACCGAAGCTAATAACTATAAGCGTGTTAAAAAGCTTTTAAAAAGGCTGATAAATGAATAATAATTTTTAATAATTCGTTGTAAATATCTCCTTAGTACCATATCACATTCCTCGACCATAAAAAAAAACTAAAAAAAATATGTATTTGGTTTTTTTATTAGATTATATGGTGAAACCTATTTTCACAGCTTTTTTAGTTTTAAAATAATTTTAGAGGCACAATTTTATTAGAATAGGACACGGAACTAAAAACACGTTTGCAGCAAGATCGATCGATATGGGTCAAGGCGAAGTATATTTTCGCTTTACATGAATTGGCACTAGCAAGCACTTTTTTATCTAACATACAAAACACGAGTACCTACTCGTAAATGACCTAACCTACACGTGCACCAGCTCGATCGATTTACAAAAAATAGCAATAAATAATAACCATGACTTTCATTTTTATATTGCACAGTTATATTTTACTATTGTTGTTTTTACGAGGTATAAACTATAAATAAATGATTAGGTCTACAAATAGTGGGTAAAAATACATTTATATATTTAATATCGAGCCAAATGCGGCTTCGACCGCTTAAAGTTGTAGTCAAATTATACAAAATCTTGACTTAAATCTATGTGTTATTTTAATGTATAAGCTATATTGTTGTAAAGTTTTACACTAGTGGAATAAACGTCCAAGTTCTCAAATTTTTAATATTAGTACTAATTTAGTAAAAAATAAAGTATTAATTGAAGTAACATGCACGTTCTCAGTACACGCATTACGATGCGATTATGATGCGTTATTATGTAACTGCGTTATTATGTAACTAAAGTAATTAGAATAAAATTCTTTTAATTTACATCTTACAAATGATTGCAATTACATTGTAGGGGTAAAACCTCACAGTTCTCAATAATTATTCGATAGAGCTATGCACGAATAACGTATATTTCTTTATTTTTTAAATAAAAAAAAGCTTAAATTCATAGGTATAAAAGAAAAAAGCTATAAAGCGAAATCTTGGACTGTCTCAAAAATAAGTTCCCTTTTCCGTTCCCTCTGTATGTGCGGGATACAGTGTGAAGCTAAATAATATACTTTTGTATATTAAGTATCATAAATGCTCAAGAGCTTAACATATGAAGCATAATTCTTTAAGTTAATACCTACTCTAAGAAATGGATCTGTTTTATGACCGCTAGATACATATTCCTACATATGTACGTGCCGACTAAGCTTTGACAAGTGCACAGATAATAGAAGTATTTACATCTATTAACGAAAGTAGTACCTAATCGTAATAGTAAAATGGCTTAGTCATTGTTTTTAATATTTTTATTAGGGTACAAAAGAATTAATTTTATTTTATATTCTGTTGATTTTTTTTGTTATTTTATATTTTTTCTAACATGATTGTCAGTATACTAGTATGACGTACTACTTTTTTTTTGTCGCTTTTTTTGTTTTTCTTAGCTATAGCTAGTCGTATTTATATTATAAAGAAAACTCTATCCTTTAGCGTATATACTATATTAATTTTAAAAATATTCGGTGTACTTCTTCATCTTATAAATATATAATTTAAACTATGTACGTCTAAAGAACATTACAAATTATATAGATACTAGAAAGTCAATAATTGCCTTCGTTTTAAGATTAAAAACAGAATATATACAATTTTTTTATAAGAATATCGTTTTTCCATTTCCTGTATTAAATTTTGATTTAATTCGTGTACCAAATATATTTGGCATTGTAATGATTGCGTCAAGGTTGTCTAAATATCTACGCACGAACCAAGGCTAAGGCAGCCGTTGTCAAACTACGTATTATCTATATAATAGAACGATTTAAGAATACGCTTTTGTAAGAAAAATTAAGTAACGAGTGTATTCTAAGACCATTTTTTTTTTAATTTAAAATAAGTGACAAAAGGCGTAGGTTGCATAATATTAACACATCACTTAAAAACCATCTTTCATTTTGTTTTATATTATTCTAAAGTAAAATTTAAAAAATATGTTTTTTTTTCTTTTTATTTTATCTTTTTATAAAAGCATGTTTTTTAATATTTTTTTAACTATAATTGTTTCATAATGTTCGCATTTTCAAGATCTTAAAATTAATATATAGATTTTGAAATTTTTTTTAATGTTTTAAGTCAATGTTTAAAAATGTACCTAACTTTATCAAGTAAATATAACTCATAGCATTGTAAACTCTACGTATTGATTTTTTGTGTTCTCTACGCCTACGCGGACAAGGCTAGGTCAAAGCAACTAAGCTAGTTATATCGTCCCTAGTTTTTTACTTAAAAATATTATAATTTATGTGTCTTTTTCATTTATTTCTATTTATATAATGTAATATAAAGACTCTTGTATTTTATAAGACGCACAAACAGCACAAACTCTGTCGTGATTTCTTTTTTTTTCAACTTTACGCTGTATCTCGCAGATAGCAGGGTATCTAGCTTCTGAAATAAAAATATGAAATATTTAATTCCCATTTACAGTCTCACGCCTGTGCTCTTGCGGCGCGACTGGCCTCTGGTCGTAATTTCTGATAGACAATATTTTCTATTCTCTATAATTTTCATGTATTCGCCAAATTTTTACATTTAGATTTTTTTTCGATGCAAATTTGCATTTGAAAATTCATCCAATCCACATGTTTTTATGAATATAGTACCTATAATATATATTTATAAAAACATGTGAATTTAAATATTGTTGAAACAATGTAAATAATATGGCTTTCTCTACTCTCCACAGAGGCGACCATACAGAAGTAATCGAGGTAGACTACGACCCAAAGACTGTAACATATAAAGACCTTCTTGACATGTTTTGGGCTAACCACGAATATGGACTTACTACAAAAATAAAGAGACAGGTAAATTTTCATCCTAAATAAAATCAAAATCATATTAAGAAATTCCATTTCTTCGCTCTGATGCCGAACCAAAGCGCGGCATTGAGTTCGGCAGAAAGTGGGAGAACGTAGTGTCTTAACACTAGGTTTACAGGAATACAGCGTCAAGCTGATTCAACCTATATACATAGACATAGATAGTGAAATACGAAATCAGTGCTTAATCTGCTTAGATTATTCCTATCTACGATTATTGAAACATAATCTTATGCACTCATATGGGGTTGTAAAACCATTATCCTATTCATATTAAGATTATTCTAAGCTATGATTAAGCTGTATTTAATTTCTTTATAATACGAACTTTATAAAAAGCCTAAGCCCCATTATAAGTACGGCTTTAGTTTAATAAATCTTAAGAAGTGGAAGACATTTTATTTCCAAAGTGTTAAATATGTTATTGTTTTCCATAACTCAAGAAAACATCAACTAATTTTCGAGACATTGCGTGTTGAGTGGCGGCACTCAACGCCGCAATTAAATGACAGACCATTTTATTGTTAATCGAGATAACTCAATCAATTAAATTCTCAATTTTTAATGTATATTTATTGCAATTCCAGTACCAATCATTGATCCTGTACCATGACGAAGAGCAACGTGAGACAGCTGAGACCTCGTACAAAACCATGCAAGTCCGATGCAATGAACAACTGAGGACAGAAATTGCACCCGCTGGCACATTTTACCCAGCTGAAGAGTAAGTAATTTTTTTGTACATATACCTACTAAAATATTAACGAACTACCCGCGATTTCGTTTTCTTCATTCTTCTTCTTCTTTAACTGCTTCGAGTTGGTTATTCTTAAAATAATTCTTCAAAATAAGACAATGAGCACGTTCAAAAGGATTCCTTCCAAATATACTTGCGAATGTAGGTTATCATTTTAGTATGAAATATCAACCTTTGTACACAAGGGCTTTTTATATACATACATCATGACAATTTTTATTATGCTTACTCTTACTATTTAGTATTACATTCGTAGTGCAAAGTGCAAGCAAATCGACCTCGGACGAATGTCGAGCCTGGCAACTAACAATGTATGAATATTCAAACTGTATACATATTCCATTACATAACTGCCAATTATAATAATAATTATGTCACGGCCGATTCCTTTTAAATTATTGTGAATTGTATGAATTAACCTCCATTTTAAATGTCATCGATTTTCCTGACACACATTGTGTTGCTATTTATAGGTGTGTTGAAAAACAAACATAAAAAATGTTTTTATATTTTTTGATGAAAAATAAGCAACTCTATATTTATTTTTTTTTGTACAATCTTTGTCTTCACAAAACGCTAAATCTACATACACATATTACATACTCGTATATAATTATCTACTTAGTAATTTTGCTAATATTTTATGTCGAGTCGCGTAGTCTACATAGCAAAAGATCTACCTAAACATTAAACATGGCCCATATAGCGCAGTGGGAACAGGTACTGATTGAGTATGCGACAGTTAAAGGTTAGATCCCGACCTGGATAAGTCCTTTTTATATTTCTCCGTTCTTTGACTTCCATACTTTACACGCAATGCAAGACATTGCGTGTAAAGTGTTGCGTGTAAACGTCTTGCGGAAAAGAAGAACGGAGTGTCTCATTCCTCAATGTCAAGATAAAATATATGCCTATGTTTATATTGTAAATAAAGTATTTACAATAACAGTATGAATAATTTCGATGTCTTCTGTCTGTCATTGTAATTTTAAATAGTGTAACAAAGATGTGAGAGTTCAATTTGTATTTCAAAGACGTGATCGATCGTTTGATTCTTTTAATAGAAACGCATTCGTGAATTGATGGATTTGATCTCAAGATCAATACACTTCTATTATTACACTTATTTAGTATGAATCATTTAAAAACTGGTCGTTATTGCCAATTTATATTTTGGAAATAATAGAAAAAACATATATTATTCATTGATAATACGAATTATACAATAATAAAAATTAAAACGTTTTTGTTTATGCAGCTATCACCAGAAATACAGATTACAAGGACACAAGGATCTCTGCAGAAGCTTGGGCCTGGACGCGTCTAAGTTACAAACATCACACCTGGCGGCGCGGCTCAATGGCTACCTGGTGGGAGTTGGTGGTAAAGCACAATTTGATCAAGAAGTGGTTCGCTTAGGACTGAGCGAGAAACAAGCGGAATACGTTCGCCGTGAACTAGAACGCAATGAGGGCGGTGGCCTTGCTTGCTAAAATAGATATTTTTACAGTTTGTTCTATACATGTATACCGAATAATCGAAAGAAAAAATACAGCCCTAATTTAAAATTTTAATTGTTATTTCAATACGTATATATTTAAAGCTGAGCTAACTCATTTAAGAAATTGCATTAATTATATTTTGGTCGCTGTCATTTTTCTTTATTTCTTTTTCTTATGTTGGTACACATGTATAGAGCATGGAAGCTGCTGCTTTAAATTATATCTAAGTAATGAAATTGTTTATTTTATTAAGTTTTATTACATATGTGCTTAGCACAGGATTATTTTGGCGGCAGTATAGCATTTTAATTTTTGATTGTTTAATCATCGACGTTATTATTTTCATTCCATTATTATCTTGTTAGTTAAATCATATAATTTTATATTGATATTTATGACAAACGTACACATTACGAGTAAATAATAGTAAAATTAACAGTATTATAAATACTTCAATCGTAAATATTCAAAAATTATATATTTATATAAAACGTTCTATGAAATATTATCGTACATGATATTCGAATATAAGTAATCTAATATGCTACGTTAAGTTTAAAAGAGATAATATTAAATTCTTGTTCTTTATTTAATTTTGTTTTCTTTTCACATAACCTTCTCCTTTTAAGAATCATGAGTAATAACAAGTCAGTAGTGAGTCAGTCAGTAGTAGAGTAGTAACAGTGCTTTCTTTTATTTTCTTTAAGCTTTACACTGTGTCCCGCACATCGTACGGTACGCAGAGGTAACCTGGGAACCTAATGTTAAGACACTTCATTTCCCATTAGGGGTTTGGGGGTATCTGGCAGGGGGTTAAAACTTAAAACTATGCTAAGTGTCTGGCCATGGACAACGTCATTTTTAATATTATACCCAAAAACAAAATGGAGCTCTATAATTTAACGAAAGTTAGGTTACTATTACAATTAGGGTACTATTTTTTTATCTTAGTTATCTAATAACTGCCAGAGTAACCACCATCCAAGATCCATATTCCCTAATAATACTAACCAATGCTGGGTGTTTGCGCACAAAAACTTTCAGGTTTTATAAAATAACCAAAATCTTGCTTGGTTGGTTTGGATCTACGGTCATTTTCTTCATAATATAATATTATGAAGAAAAAATAATACTTTATAAATAACATTTTTAATTATAATTTTTAGATTGTTTTGAATATTATTTTATGTAAAACATTAAAAACGTAAGTTATTTATAATCAACGCCATCTATTGAAAGGAAATGAAGAAATAAACATCTCGATTGTGCCAACTTATATTCCTAATATTTAATTCGATGCGGTTCGTGGTTTAATATCTAGGTAGTGTTACTTAATACCTAACATTATAACAAAACTCTACATTAACTGTGGGCTTATGTTCAGCATTTTGAAAACGGTACCAGAATATTATTATTACTAAGTAAAATGATTTTCACATGTATTATTATCGTTATTTTCCTATTATTGTTTACAATATATGTAATAATTAATATCTAACACATGTACAATAATTATTAGTAGAAAATATTTGTAAAATGTAGATAGGTACACGATATAAATAAATATATTAATTTGTATAAAGGAAATAAACGTGAAATGTTCAACAAAAATTGTTTTGGAGATATCAATCATAAATGTGCTAATATTTGGAGACTGTTCTATTAATAATAATAATAATAATAATAAATCTTTATTTCAGACATAGTCCATAAATAATGTTGTTAGTAAACAATTGCTTAATCTACGTTAGTAATTAATATAATTTATTCTCTACCTTTACATAATATTATTCCAGCGTCTCCATAATGGGCCTTCCATTTTACATGCCAATGTGCTGAGGAGGGTGTTAGTGCTGCTCGTGACTCTACCTATTATAGAAGCGACCCGCTTCCGAATGATTGCGTAAAAGTCATCAACTCCTGC
>DWNA01002990.1:0-10714 GCA_018249835.1 Heliconius besckei
GATACAGTTTAAAACTAAATAAATAAATTTAAAAAACCAGAAGTAAACACTAACCACCATGGTATCGATGTTGGTTCTGTGGTTGCGGTTGCGGCTGTGGTTGCGCTTGTAGTGGTTGTGGCTGTTGCTGTGGTTGCGGTGGTGGTTGTGGCTGTGGTTGCTGAGGCGAGTAGGTCTCAGCTAGGGGTCGTTGACGTAGACTACTATAACGTTTACTACCGCCACGGTTTTCTGAAAAAAAAAACCACAAAACAACCAACAATGAAAATGACTATGGTTTTAATATATTTTTTTGGTTTTACAAAGAACCCCAGTGAGATTATTTTTTATTTCTCTTTGTTTTGATCTTATTACTATTTTGTGGTGAACTATTTTGAATTTTTTCAGCAGAATCTTAACTTTTTGAGATTAAGGAACTAATTTTCAATGCGATTACACTTCAATTTAATTTAATTAGTGATTTTTTCCAGGAAATGGTTTTAAATAACTTAAATAATAAATTAAATTAAATAACTAACCTGCATTAGCATTTTGCTGCGTTTGAGGTTTCGGCTTCGGCACATTCTGAGCGGGTTGATTTTGACTCTGCGGAACACAACACACACTATACATACGATTATGTTGCATATTTACAGTATTATAATATATAATTTAATTTTTTTAGCTTCTTACACTATCTCAAATATAATAGGGCTGGCAGAAGAATGCTACTTAATTTAAATATATTATACTAGCGGACGCGCGCAGCTTCGCTTGCTTAATTAGGGGTGAATTCTAATAAACCATGAAACATGTGTTCAATGAAATATTTTTAAGAGTCTTAATTTCAAATTTTATAAAAATCGGTGGCGATTTAAAGATTTTTCAATACAAACTTTCAACCCCTTATTTGCACCCTTAGGGGAAAACTCTAGAAAACGATGAAACACGTGTTCAATTAAATACTTTTAAAAATCTAAATTTCAAATTTTATAAAAATCGGTGGCGATTAAAATTTTTACCCCTAAACTTTAAACCCCTATTTCAACCCTTTAGGGTTAAAATTTTTCAAAACCCCTTCTTAGCGGATGTCCAGATTACAAAAGTAAACATCTGTCCAAATTTCACGTTTCTACCATTAGCGGTTACGGCTGTGCGTGCGTCTTACCTCAGTCAGTGAGGACAAGTCCTTTTATATATATAGATTACAAATTAGTGCAGTATAGTAACGTAAAAAAGTTCAAGCAAAAGACGAAGCAAAAGACCGTGCAAAGTGGAGTAGGTTGAGTAGGAGGGCAGACCCTGGCATTTAGCCGGGATTAATGCCAGGAGGAAGAGTTACGTAAAAAAGTTTTCTAAGTATACGACGAATTTCTATAGTATATATATACAAGAAAGATACCTAGTTTTTTTTTATTGACCAAAAGTATTACATAACATACATAAAATATTAAAAAAGCTTATTAATACAATGAGATTATTAAATATTGCATTATTTGCTGACAAGAAAACTTGTATTCATTCAAATACATTACGTTAAACTAAATAAGATAAATATTCTTGATAGAGATGGTAAACATATAAGCATATAAGAATTTCGACAAACCCTGATAAGAATGTATAGTATGTATACTTTGTTGGTTGGTATGGGCGCTTAAACGGTTTCTAAAGAGGCGCGGGTTCAAATCTCGCTACATTAAATTTTTTATATGTTTTCTAATAAACTATATTTGTAAAAAGCATAAATAGGATAAAATTATGAAACCTGTACAGGCATAGGTTTCTTTTTATTCTGCTCAGTCGGTACGGGCCGCTGTTGGGCGACCGCATTGACTTTCCTTTGTGGTGGGCCTTGGCTGAAACACGTATTTTGTTTAGCTTCACGCTCTATCTCGCAACTAGCGGGGTACGCAGAGGGAACCTAGGGATCTAGTGATAAAATATTCTGTTGCCTACTTTCCGTCGAATTTATAAGGCTTTGCGTGATGGGTGGAGAAAATGAAAACAATAATATTTTATTATTTTATCGAACCTACAACCATCGCGTTTAGTCGCAAGCTTCTAATCTAGAGCCATCGTGGCTCAAAAGTACAAGCCTGCAAATATAATTAGTGCCCAATAACTATATTTGAAAGAAAAAAAACTCACTTATTATTAACATTAGCAGTAATAGTCAGATTCTCGAGTGTCAATTTCTCCACGTTACTCTTGGTCAAGGGCTGTTTCTGCCCTTGAGCGGATTTCGGAATGTTTTGTTTCACTGGTTTCTGTTTGGGCGTTTTTATTGACGCGTTTCTTCGCAATTGACTGCCATTTTCCGAAGATTCGTTTGAAGCTGGCTGAGACTTGGAACGTGGACGAGGTCTGGACTTTCTTCTGGAGTTACAATACAAAAAAGGTTAATATGAATAATATATACATACATGTACTTATCTCTTTCTATATAGCAGGTAAGGCAGAGGAGACCTAGTATTAAGACACTCTGTTTCCCACGGATCAACCCAATTTGACATTGTGTGTTGAGTGGCGGAGCTCAATGTCGCGCTTTGTCTTGTTACCAGAGCAAGGAAATATAAAATAGTTATTTCACCTGATTTGAAATCGAACCCACAATAGTCAAATTAAATAAGAATTATGCTGCGGCAGTATATTAACGAAAGATAAATAGATTTCTACTAACCCAGGTTTGTTAGCAGCGTTAAGCTCCGGGAAATCGGCCGGACTGGGTGGTTTCTTGTGTGGCGTTTGAAGCGCTTGCCTTTTGTACGCCTCCTCGTCTTCCCACGTACGCGTATACTTGTTCGGTCCACGGCTGAAAATTGAGAAATAATTATTTATGAATAGACACTAGATTACGTTCGTGTTTTATATATGTATATATAATATATGTTTGCAAAGCACTTAAAATTTCTAATGTTAAAATAATTAAAATCGAAAATATTTATTTAAATTACATTGTGTAAAGGGCCCATATTGATCTATATTAAAACAACAATGTATTTAATTGGATAAGGATTGTTTCTCGTAAAAATTAAATGACAAAAAACTGTTAAATTTTTGTTTACAATATAATCGGAAAAAAAGTAATTAATTACGCGTACGTGAATAATTATTTACGCGTACTGTAGTGCCGAATAGTCACGGCACGGGTACTCACTCAGAAGTGAACCCGCACTAACCCGCACTACAATAAGTCTTACAATAAGTGTCAAGTACCATCAGTAAACTACCCACTAAATTATATGAAGAACGTCTGAAGTGAATTTAGACATTAAACCCTAAAGGACATTTAAAAAAAACTGATAAATAATAATTAAAAATAGATCTTAAAAATCTCGCTTTTACAAAGCAATTAACTATAAAGCTTTTCATATTACATTGTTATAGGTCGTTAACAGGTATGCAAAATTTCAAATTAATCCGACGTTTCAAAGTCGGTCAAAATCACCTTCAGAAGTTTCTTTATAAACATACATATGTACATACGACCGAAACTAATAAAAGCATGTTAAAAAATTAAAAAAAAGTCATACAAGACATGCATAACAATATCAAAAACCATATAATTCTCACTAACCGCCAATTTCGGTATCTCCATGTTGCAGAAGGAAATAAATATGAACACATTTTAAAATAAACATTTAGATAGAATTATATTTTTTTTTATTGAATGGGTTCAACTCTTACTTTAAAGCATTTTTAGGTGGCAGGTCTAGTTAACATAGTTCAATTGCATAACCTACAGACAATGTCTTTAAAACAGGTTGGAAACCGGAAACGCAAAGATATATCACTCCAACTTACACAAAAAATAATGTTATGAAAACCACCATTGTGATAAACAATTGGATAAACAAGTAATTTTTACGATATTTCCAAAACATTTTCCATTTCTGAAGAAAAGGTAAAAAGAAAACAATTACCCATATCGTCTGTTACGTCTCGCGTGCGGCGGCGCGTCCTCGTTCCGTATGTCGTAGCCGTATATAGCGACCAGCTCGTCGCGAGACTTAGGTGCCTGAAATATATTTTTCCTATATATAATAATCATATTAAAAAATTTAAAATAAATCAATTCTAAAATATTTATTTAGTAAACGTAGTAGTAGATAGACTTAACACTACCCTTCTACACTTGCTGTCTGTGAAATACAGCATGAAAAATTATATACTTATTTTTTTAATAAGTTAAAAACGCCAGCAATATCTGTAGAGGTTCAACCCCAACTAGGAGAATAATTATTATATCATAGTTATTTCTATTGACTGATTAAATAAAGCAAGCATTAGGTTTCAGCACCCTCCTTTCCCTTTCCAAGAAAAAGTCTTAAGACTAAGTTTCCTTTCCCTTTACAAAAGTCATAAAGCTAAAACAAATTTCCAATCAATTCTTACCTGTTCATTCTCATTGTACTTGTCGTGGGACCACTTGTTGAGTGTTTCGGACTTGCGTGGCGGGCGACGACGCTCAACTGGGGTTTCGCTACCTTCCTTTTTCTCGGATGGCGTTTCTGACGTCGTGTTTGTTGACTCTTCACCACTTTTGGGAGAAAAATGGTTAAATATTGTCATTACTGTCTGTATTGATGTATGAACTTTGACATAATTATTTAATTAAAAGTAAAATTGTAAAATATCTAACATAATGTAACCTTAATATGTGTACGTTCCAATAAAAAAACAGTGAAAATAAGTTATGGTGTAAACAAATTCAATTATAAAGCTTTTGATTGCATTAAAATATATGTTTTTTTTCGTTCTAAGGTTTATAATTTTACCTTTAGTCGTCTAATTATCAATTCATTTAATATTCTATTGCAAAAACAAAACGAACCAAAGGTAGGTTTAAATAATAAATCATAATATACAAGTAAAAGGAACAAAATAAAAAAACCGTCCACAGATGAAACACAAAAAAAACATAGTCAATTGGCTGTGTAAGTTAGGTAATATAATTGCCAATAATAATTACAAAACGTTTAAAAAACATTATCCGTGGTAATGATAGAAACAAATACTAAATGGCAACTTTCTACATAATAGATGTATTACAGACTTAACACATCAATGGACAGTTCGGTCAATGTTCTATGTTTTACAGCTGATTTGGTAGAAGAAAATAAAATGGACTCTATGAAATAGAAAATAGAGTTAAATTTGATATTATTTTTAAAAAGGTAAATCGTTATTAAATGTTAATTTCCGATTTTCACAATAAAATGATAATTGAGTTAGTCAAGTAATAGTTTGTATCGAAAGGATTAATGTTTAAAATTGTATGTTTTTTTTCGCTTAATGCAAAAAAATAAAATGTAAGAAAAATAACAATGTAAGAAAAAATCTAATGTTAAGACACAGCTCTCTACTTTTGGTTCACTTTTAAATAAATTGGGAATAAAACAACTGAAGACTGCGTTTTCTAAATGAAATGTATATAATTTTTTAGCTATTCCCGCACATAGCAGAGGAAATCTGGGAACCTAGTGTTAAGACACTGCATTCCCATTAAAACATATTCATTCCCCACTTCCCACCTAATTCTAAGGCATTCTGTGTTCAATGGCGTAACTCAACGACTCGCTTTGTCTCGTTTAATACCAGAGAGAAAAATAATATATTAAATATTTCATTTTCCCAAACGGAGATCGAACCCACAGCCGTCGCCTTTGCAGTGATAACCTTGTGCCACAAGGCCACAACGGCCTCTAACGTACTTATATGTAAAGTAACTTTAATGTAAAATGTAGAAATAAATTTAATAAAATTGTAGGAATAAATCAACAGTATTTGCACCCGCTACTTGCTTGCTCTACACATCTTAGGTTCAATAAAATATTTATAAAATACATGTTTGTCCTCTTAATAATAAACAATCTATGTTTCGTCGCATTACAATGTCATTGTTCATAAGTTATTTATTATATTAAAAAATATGGCTTCATTTCTTTGTTTTCAACGTAGTGGAAACATGTAAATATAATGTATATTTTTTATATAGTACGGCTTCATTAAAGTCAGCTTAAAACTATAAAAGTCATAGGTATTGTACTAGGATTGTATCAAAATTCTTCACAAAATTTTCAACAAATCATTAAAACCAACCCCTCGTTTTCTGGCCGCTTAAAAGACTAACATTTTGGATGGCGGAACTCAACGCTGCGCTCCGTCTCGAGATACATGATCATGTATTTAATTTAAAATTAATGTCCGTGTGTCTGTGATCGTGGCGCAGCAGCACAGCGACTCTGGATGTTCGTGGGTTCGATTCTCACTAGGAAACTGAATTATTTTCATTTCCCAATTGCCTCGATTTTGGTAACGAAAAAAAGGGCGGCACTGAAAACAATTGTGCGGTGTTCGGTAAACGGAAACATATCTTAACACTAGGTTCCCTCTGCCGCATATGTGGGAAAAAAACATTGCGTTTTCTTATAAGATTTAATCAGGAGAAATTCATGATTTTCAACACGAGTCATGCATAGGAATAAAAAAGTAGTAATTTTTTTTCATATTTTCAATTTACAAAAATTACAATTATACCACCTTTATCAATCTCAATATAAAAATTTCAATTATACATTTCTTTATATACATATCTAAAATTCTTACACAAAAATGTCTACAGATATCAAAACAGTTGCATGAATCTATTATTCATGCATGCATAGTCATTAGGTGCAACTTTAAATTCTAATGTATAATATAAAAATTATTAAATTAGAAAGTATACAGTTACATTGCATATTTGTATATTTTATTTGTCTGTGAGGCTAACGCTGTCGCGGCGTAGTGGAACAATCTCACTGTAGACGCAATGGTTGTGGGTTCTATTTACACTCATAGGATGATGAAATTTAAAAGGTTTAGGATTTAACGTAAATTTTAATTTCGATAAGTAACAAAACGCGGCGTAAGATTTCGCCACTTACAGTTTCATGTCCTGTTCAACCTACTGTTAAAACATCTGTACTCCATTCCATTAAGGCCGAGCCTTGTCTTCATGGACGTAGGAAGGAGAGCCGGGTGGGCCATGCCTACCCCAGAATAGTCTAATGCTCACCCCAGAAATTTTACTTTCAATAAAATTTGCCCAGAAAAATTAAAAAAACAATATTTACACAAACATATTTGTTCAAAGCTAAGTCTAGGCCCGAGAAAATTCTCTAGACATGATAATGCTTGTTACCAATGCAAGGAAATTAAAATATGAATTAGTTCTTTCCCCCGTGAGTGGGAATTGAACTCATAATTGTTTTGTATACAGTCAGACGATTGTGCCCCTGCGCCATAACTGGCCTCATTATTTATAATATTTTATATAACTATAAGACTTACCTAGCAGCAGTCCTATCGTCATGTTCATAGAAAGTGCCTCTCTTGGGAATGTATTGTGGGTTGCTGCGATCCTCATCATCATCTACACGGCGCTCAGTTTCCTGTAACATTGTATTGAATTTCAATCATCTAAAGAAAAAAATATGTTTTAAATATTTTTTAAAAAATAATAATAATCATCACAATAGTGATATATTGTGTCATCCCTGGAAACTTTCATTGATGTCTAATAATTTGTACTTTTATGTTAATAATATTAATTAAATATAAAAAATACAGAAGAAAAAATGACACAAGATACATACTTTTTATTTAATTAACTACAAATACATATATGTAAATAATAACCCTTAAGTTGCCTAGCTTCTGTGCTAGCTTTTTAGCTTCAAGCCAAGTCCTGTACGTAGCAGGGTAAGAAGAGAGAAACTGAGAACTGCTGAGTGGCAAAGCTTAACATAGAAGAAAATTACTTCCTTAAGTGGAAATCGAACATACCAACCAGTAGTGGCACACAAGGCTAGGCTGTGCCAATAGTGTTAATTGTTTCTTATGACATAAAATTGTTATAATTAACAACATCTTTACCATAATATTGTCAAATATTTTATTTACAAGTCAGTCAATTTATAATTTAAAAATTAGAAAATTTTGTTGAGTATTTGAGCTGAATATTCAATGACTTCAAGAACCATGGTCACACACTAACCTGCCGAAAAATATCTTTTCATGTCAGAGACGAGATGGTTTATGTTAATAAATATAAAGATAGGACATAATGTATACTTTATATGAACTTAACACACAATAATAAGTTATTATATTATAATTTAATATTAATATTATTGAAAAAAATATGTATTGAGCAACAAAAAGAGTACAAAAATAATTTTAATTAGCGTAGTCGTTTTAGTTACATTGCATTCAATTTTCGATTTTATTTATGAAATTATTTATGGATACCGCAGACTGTCCAATACGAACAGTGGTATTTCTTTAATGATATTATTTCATATATTTGTATATACATAGAAAAGTACAAAATATAATATTTTCTACATAATTATAAATAATAGATAATAGAAATGTATAGAAGATAATAGTCACTTCAATTATTCATTATCAACTAATAATAGATAATGCTACTTATAGAAACTACTCACCTGTTTCTCAGGATCTCCATCAGACCGTTCCGAGTCACTCCCTTGAGAATCATAATCAGATTCATGTTGACCACCATCCTGCAAATGCACAGCAACCTTTAATAATTGCATTTCACCACACAAACTTTACTTCAACAACCAATATTTTCCTATTGAATTCTTATGAGATTATAATGGGTTTAAGGTATAGTATAACAACAGCAGAACTTAGCGGTGAATGGTCATCAAATCGTGACCTCAATTTGGGGAAAAGAAATGGACATTCCGACACGCGATTGCGCGGGAGAAAGTTTGCGACTGTGATACTTTAAGCGCCAAAATGAAAGTACAATTCACTAATGGTTATTTTGTATCTCAAACTCACATTCCCCGAGTGGTTCTGCTCGATATCTTGGGACGCATCGGAAAATTCACCAGAGTCGTCCTGCTCTCGTCTCCTTACCACGGACGTCATCTCGGCGTCCCCGCGGTTAACTTGTAATACTTCCAGATTGATTATCCTTAAATTCACAGTTTTGATTTGTGTACATGCGATTTACGCGATAGATTCCTGTAAATCCCCTCCTAGATCAACGGAAAATGAGAGAACGTCAAATAAACAAGAAATAAAGCGGCCATAAAATTCTTATTCCGTTTCACGGAAAACAAATTTGCATTTTATATAGATCTTTACAGATAATTTGAATTTTAAAAAAATAATACATCATCAAAATAATTATTTATTTTTACAACGAAAAATTGTTGTTAATTAGTCATATTCAGATTAGGGTTTTAACAATAATATTGCAAATTAAATGCAAGATTTTTATGAAATAAATAATTAAGAAAGTTTATAAAGGTTATTATGCGTTCATTTCGAATTTATTTTGGATATGCTTAAAAAGTTACATTCTCTAATATTATATAATAATATTATTAAGAATTAGATAATAATGGTATACTTTTAAATTTAAATAAGGTTTGTTTTCTGATATGCGTCCCTTTAAAATTGTATCATGTGAAATTTTAAAAAAGGAATAAAAAAAATATATTTTTTTCTTTAATTATGTAGGATCTAAGAATAAAAGGTATTCAAATAAATATAAATGAGAAATATTTTTTTTATCTGTATAATTTATTTGGTTACGTCAAATATGAATACACAAAATGTCTAAGTAACTTTGACTTTTCAGATTTCAATTTTGTATTTTTTATTATTGAATTAATTTTACTAACAAACTGTGTTCAAATTTAGTTATTATTTCATTCGAATGTTTCATACCTAAGTATAAATTTTGTAAATAAAAATATTTTTTAAAATAAAGTTATTCTTAAGAAACATGTCTCAAACAACAGAAGAAAGGTAAGTAATTTTCAAAAACTGTATTAAAGAAAGCTTATTATATTTATTATTAAGTTTCTTCATAATGTTACAGTACAAATAAGAACCCTGCTAAGCCAGAAGACATTAAAACTGTGCAGTTACTAGCTAAAGGACTTATGGAAATCTATGAACCTCCATTAGTCACATTAAATACACATTTAAAGGAACTGACGTAAGTAATTATAGCTCCTATTTAAAAAAAGGATAATTTGTTTTAATTTTTATTAAAAACTTTTGTATATCTATTTTGGTATTATTTTCATTGTTAAATTTTTTTATATTATTTTTTAGAGAAAAGCAAGAAGCTGTACACACTATGTTGTCTTCAGAGCGACGGAGGCTCGAAGATTTACAGAATGATGCTATGTTAGATGCATTAGTAAGTTTCTGCAAGCTTAAGATGTATTAAAATTAAAGAATTATTTGCTACTTATTGAAATTAGAGTGTATTTAAGATGGTTATTTCGAAAAATTGCCTTTGTTTGTGTATACTAAATATTCGTAAAGGCTTTAATATTTTTTTTATATCGATACAGAAACCACTGTGACAGTGTTATTTACAATCAAATTTTAACAAATTATCAATGCAAATATTATTTGTTCTTAAATTTTACTCTACTAAAAGAACTCAATACTTTTTTTAAGCTTTTACTTTATTTCAGTTAGCAGATATAGCAACCAACAAGGAGAAGCTTACTTCATTGACCAACACAATGATTACTTTACACAAGAGAGTACAGTCTTTACAGGTAAATACTAATTTAAATTAATTGTTATAAGGAACAGCATCTGACTGTAAATGTGGTGCTTGAAATTTCGATTCTGATTTTGGAACCCAATCAGATTCCCAGCTTTAGACGACAATACTCACTCAACA